>SJYC01001311.1:0-24297 GCA_006408675.1 Madoqua kirkii | reverse complement strand
ATGGAACATCCTCCAAACCACGATCATCTCATCCTTTCACCCCTGTTTCTCTCCACGGCCCTCCTGACCCCCTCTCCCCTCAGAGCACCAGTCCCTCAGCCCTTCTGTTCGAGCCTAAGGTCAGGAGAGGTCGTTTTTCATGCCTCGGTTTACCTCTCTGCAGAAATCCAGTTCGTGAGGACTCAGAGTCCTCTGGTGTTCTAATCTCACCTGCCATGTGGGGACCTGTCCAGGTCTTGCCCTCGTTCAGGTCATTGCCACCTTCCTGATACAATTAATCTCCTAACTATTGTTGGCTTCCAGCCTTTCTTCACCATCTGTCTTACAGATGACTGTCAGAAGAGTCTCTAGAAAACGTTGGCCAGTATCACAGGTTTCTTCCCCTCCCAAGACAGCCACGTATCTCTAGCTTCTCTTCACGTATGCCCAGAGCCTGCTGTCCTGTCTCCCCAACTTATTACTCCCTGATTTCTCCTCACACCCAAGTCCTTTAAACGTCTGACTCTCCTGAGATGGTAGTTTTTCTTCTACCGGTGGTGGGGATTTCTGTCTTGTGCAAAGTTAAGTTGGCCTTTTGGTGTCTCTCCAGTTTTCCCGATAAACAGTATTTCTTCCCTCTTAGAGGCTGGCATGGCTGTGGTACATGAAGGGGCCTTAGGAGTCTCATAACTGAATATGCGTTTCTGCCCACAACCGAGAAGCCCACGAACAGAGGAGCCTGGTGGGCTACAGTCCAGCTCAGTTCACTTCAGTCGCTCAGTCGTGTCCGACTCGTGGCAACCTCACAAAGTGCAGCACACCAGGCCTCCCTGTCCATCACCAACTCGAGAGTCCACTCAAATTCATGTCCATTGACTCGGTGATGCCATCAAACCATTTCATCCTCTGTCGTCCCCTTCTCCTCCTGCCCTCAGTCTTTGCCAGCATCAGGGTCTTTTCAAATGAGTCAGCTCTTTGTATCAGGTGGCCAAAGGATTCAAGTTTCAGCTTCAACATCAGACCTTCCAGTGAACCACCAGGACTGATCTCCTTTAGGGTGGACTGGTTGGATCTCCTTGCAGTCCAAGGGACTCTCAAGAGTCTCCTCCAGCACCACAGTTCAAAAGCACCAATTCTTCAGCACTCAGCTTTTCTTAATGGTCCAACTCTCACATCCATGCATGACTACTGGAAAAATCTTAGCTTTGAGTAGGCGGACCTTTGTCGGCAAAGTAATGTCTCTGCTTTTTAATATGCTATCTAGGGTTGGTCATAACTTTCAGCTACAGTCCATGAGGTTGCAAAGAGTTGTACATGACTAAGCACGCCTGTACCATTTTACCTAACCAAGAAAGAGATATGATACTTAGCCTACCAAAGGGCACTTTATTCTAGGATTAACTGATTCCTGTCAGGATCAGAACAAAGAAAAAAATGTGATACTGAAAAGTACCAGTCATAATACATGTTACTTGGGCTTCAGGGTGGCCTCCAGCAGAGAGTGTCTTAACACAGGATTAGGCAGGACACAGCTGAGGGTGTGTCAGGACACGCTTTGTAACCCCACGTTGATGTATAATCCCATAAACACGAATGTGTGCCTGTGACAGGAACACAGTGAGTTTTCATCAGGAACCGACCAGAAGTAAAGAATCATTACAACTTTCCAGTTGAAGCAAGGGAAATTGTATTTCATAGGAAGCAGTGCTGTAAATGTCAGCATATAAATTGCTTTCTGAAGGCTGTTTTTCCAGGTCTGCAGGCTACTAGGTGTTTTCATGACAAATGTTTCTATGAAAGCAAAGGGTGCGTGTTCACACAGTTTTATAAAAGGGTCCCTTGAAGGAAAGAAAGACGTAATCCTGTCTTTAACAGAAACGTAACTTGCTCTCTTGGGAGGCAGGAGGAACATTTTCGGGGGTGACAGTTTCCAAGTGCTTGATGTAGTTGCCTCATGGAGCTGGAAGAATATTCCAGAGTTCATCTTAACTCTAACATCTGGGGAAACGGTCTAGTCACTCAATTCTCTTTAACTTTCAGGACTATTAAAGAGTATAAACCAGACCTCATGCATTTTCAGAATGTGGAGAAATGGCTTTTATTCCATTTTTGTTTCCTCCTGGAAGTGGAGGATGCGCTCAGAGGGAGAGATGACCCCCAGGGCTGAGATTGGACTGTGTGTGGGCGTGCCCTCTGTGGGCGTGTCCCCTGTGTGGGGGCGTGTCCTCTGGGACATGTGCTGTGTGGGGGGGCGTGTCCTCTGTGTGGGGGCGTGGCCATGCGTGTTCACGCTGAAGTCATTCAACAAAGCAGCAGACGTTCGATCCTGAGATATATACGCTTTTTTACGTCCGTAGTGAAAACTAAGCACTTCCATGAGATGTAACAGGCCGAAGGAGGACAATATTCAGAGAGAGGTTAAACAACCATCTAGACTATCTTGGTTATCTGCCAGTAAATTCTTAACATGACAGGTTATTAAAGGAATTAGATGCATAAGTGAGCTGGTGAAAAATTTAAGATTTTTGAAAAAACTTAAACCTTCTAAAAAAGCTTTTTATTGGAGTATAGTTGATTTTACAGTGTTGGTGTTAGTTTCTGCTATACAGCACAGGCAGTTATATGTGTATACATATCCCCGCTTTTAGATGTCCTCTCATTTAGACCATTGCAGAGCATTGAGTAGAGTTCTCTGTGGTATACAGTAGGTTCTCATTCACCTTCAGTTCATGTCCAATTTGGTTATCTGCCAGTAAATTCTTAACATGACAGGTTATTAAAGGAATTAGATGCATAAGTGAGCTGGTGAAAAATTTAAGATTTTTGAAAAAACTTAAACCTTCTAAAAAAGCTTTTTATTGGAGTATAGTTGATTTTACAGTGTTGGTGTTAGTTTCTGCTATACAGCACAGGCAGTTATATGTGTATACATATCCCCGCTTTTAGATGTCCTCTCATTTAGACCATTGCAGAGCATTGAGTAGAGTTCTCTGTGGTATACAGTAGGTTCTCGTTCACCTTCAGTTCATGTCCAATTCTTTGGGACCCCATGGACTGCAGCACGCCAGGCCTCCCTGTCCATCACCAACTCCCAGAGCTTGCTCACTCATGCCCATCGAGTGGGTGATGCCATCCAACCTTCTCCTCCTCTGTCGTCCCCTTCTCCTCCTGCCTTCAGTCTGTCCCAGCATCTGGGTCTTTTCCAATGAGTCAGCTTCTCATTCGTTTAGTGTATGGGTGTAAATTCCTACCTCCCAGTTCATCCCACCCCACTCTTAACCCCCTTGGTGTCCTTGGGTGTGTTCTCTGCGTCTGTGTCTCTCTTTCTGCTTTGCAAATATGTTCCTCTACACTCTTTTTCTATATTCTACATACATGCATTCATGCATTTCTCTTTCTGACTTCCTTCACACTCTATGACAGTTCCCAGGTCCCTCCATGTCTATGAAGAAGGCAGAGTTTAAGTCCTGTTTATGGCTGAGTAATATTCCGTTACACCTTCAATTCTTTTTAAACAATGCCTTCGGTGTGACCAGCGGGATTTCGTAAGCCCATGGTGGCATCCGGAAAGGGGCATGTTTGGGTGCCTGTCTTGTGGATTTCCTGTGACTGTGCCCCCACTCGGGGCCCCAGGCTTGCTGTGCAGGGGTCTGCAGACTGGGATGGAAGGCTTCTCACAGCCTGTGACGTGGTGACTTACAGCTGACATTGGTGTTGGCCCGTTCCAGGCCCGGCTCCAGAAACTCTCGGAATTCCCTAAGGAATGAGAGCCGTGGAGGTGTGTTTTCTCACGTGAATGGGGTGACTGTTTGGACAGCACCTAAGGACAGGACGGGCATGAGAGGAACGCACCAGTGACTGGAAGCTTGGAACTTTCTGTCTCCACTTCCTACCACCACGTCTGAGGAAGAGAGAGTGGCTGGAGGTGCAGTTCAGTCATCGGTGGCTAATAATTTAATCTGTCGTGTCTGTGTAATAAAGCCTCTGTAAACCCCGGACACCAGGATTCAGAGGGCTCTGGACTTGGTGAATGCGTGCTGGGAGGGGGACTCCCTGGCTGGAAGCCCCACCCCCTTCTCCCCACATATCCCATGCCGCTCTGCCATCTGGCTGCTCCTCAGTTAGATCCTTTTTTCTTCTCTTTTTTCATATATCTAAATCAGATTTCACACTTAGGCATTACTACCTTTGAAGATCAGTCAGTTCAGTCGCTCAGTTGTGCCCGACTCTTTGCGACTCTGTGAACTGCAGCACGCCAGGCTTCCCTGTGCATCACCAACTCCCGGGGTTTACTCAGTCTCATGTCCATTCAGTCGGTGATGCCACCCAACCATCGCATCCCCTGTCGTCCCCTTCTCCTCCCGCCTTCCATCTTTCCCAGCATCAGGGTCTTTTCCAGTGAGTCAGCTCTTCACATCAGGTAGCCAAAGGACTGGAGTTTCAACTTCAGCATCCATCCTTCCAATGAATAGTCAAGATTGATTTCCTTTAGGATGCACTGGTTGGATCTCCCTGCAGTCCAAGGGACTCTCCAGAGTCTTCTCCAACACCACAGTTCAAAAGCATCAATTCAGCTTTCTTTATAGTCCAACTCCCACATCCATACATGACTACTGGAAAAACGTTAGCCTTGACTACACGGACCTTTGTTGGCAAAGTAACGTCTCTGCTTTTTAATATGCTGTCTAGGTTGGTCCTAGCTTTTCTTCCAAGGAGCAAGTGTCTCTTAATTTCATGGCTGCAGTCACCATCTGCAGTGATTTCAGAGGCCCCCAAAATGAAGTCTGTCACTGTTTCCATTGTTTCCCCATCTATTTGCCATGAAGTGATGGGACCAGATGCCTTGATCTTAGCTTTCTAAATGCTGAGTTTTAAGCGAACTTTTTCACATTGCTTACTGGTCTATCATCAATACAGGCTGAGATGTTATATCTCAGAGGAGTACTTGGAATTCTGAAAGCAGAAAAGGACATTATTTCTGCAAGTGCAACTTCTAAAAGTCAGTGAGCTGCAAAAGGAGAGACTGGAGGCCAGGAATTTTTGGTTTCTTTCCTACTAAGCCACGTGAACTCTCCTCTGTCTCCCTCAAGATGGAGGAATCTAACATGCTGGTCCTCCAGTGAAAACCCACCGAGTATCCTGTTTTCATGAAATGGTATTTTAATATAATCTCATTGCCTTCCTTCACAAGTACCAAAAAAAAATTCATGTGTTGTGAGAAATACTATTTCCACTTATTACTGAAATCAGAGCATCTATCAAGGTTGGTGGATGTGTGTTTCTTACCAAGTTAAGTTTGGGGATTTGGTGTAATCTATACGGCATACTTTATGACTGCGTTACAGCCTGTGATGAAGGGGGAAGTGTGGTCAACCTGGGCAGGCAGGAATCTGTGGCTGAATTACGTTTTCCTTTAAAAAAACAGGCACTAAATCTGAAAGGGTCACAGAGGGAAACCAGATGCACTGGGATGCCCCAGGTTCCGCGCTGCTTTTTAACCAGTAAATCAGAATGTTGTGCCCTCTCGTAGGAGAACAGCTCGGGAAAAGTAGAAAGAGCGTGATGCACACGCAGCCTCCCCTTCAGCGACGCCGGCCCGCTCGCCTCCTGGAAGTCGGGGCTCCGTTCTTCCAAGACAGCCAGCTGCAAGTCAAGGTCTACTGGAAGAAGACCGAAGGTGAGCCGATGCTTGCTTAGCCATCGTTGCCCTTGAGTTTGATTCTGATATTGGAGCACAGCTGGTGTACCGTGTTGTGAGGGTTTCAGGTGTACGCCAAAGAGATCCAATTGTACACAGACACAGACTGATTCTTTTTCAGATTCTTTTTCCCGTTGTTGGTGGTGGTGGTTTAGTTGCTAAGTCGTGTCCAACTCCTTGCAACCCCATGGACTGTAGCCTGCCGGGCTCCTCTGTCCGTGGGATTCTCCAGGCAAGAGTACTGGAGTGGGTTGCCTTTTCCTTCTCCAGGGGATCTTCCCGAGCCAGGAATCAAACCCGGGTCTCCCGCATTGCAGGCAGATTCTTCACCGACTGAGCTATGAGGGAAGCTTTACCTTATTACATTGAGCAGGGCTCCTATACAGTAGGTACCTATTGATTATTTTAAATACAGTAGCATGTACCTGGGCGAAGGCAGTGGCACCCCACTGCAGTGTTCTCGCCTGGAAGATCCCAGGGATGGGGGAGCCTGGTCGGCTGCAGTCCATGGGGTCGCACAGAGTCGGGCACGGCTGAAGCGACTTAGCAGCAGAGCAGCAGCGTGTACCTGAGCGTCCCAGTCTCCCAGTCTATCCCCCCCGATCCCCACCAGTCCCGTTTGTCAGCTGTCAGTTTGCTCTCTAAGTCTGTAAGTCTATTTCTGTTTCGTAAATAAGTTTGTCAGTATCATTTTTTTAAATTCCACAGAGAAGTGATATCGTATTTCCTTCCCCGATTCCCCTTCTGCGATCGTCTCTCCCTCCCTCCCCATGTTACTGCACACGGCATTTGTCTCCTTTATGAAGCTGAGTGGTATTCTGTGTACACGTGTGCCACACGGGCTTCTTCTGCTGATGGACACTGAGGTCGCTACCCCGTCTCGATTGTTGCAAATAGTGCTGCAGTGGGCATATGTACATTTTCAAATGATGGTTTGCTCCAGGTTCGTGTCCAGGCGTGGGGTTGCTGGGTCATATGGTAGCTCTCTGTTTAATTTTCTTAGGAACTTCCAGACTGTTCTCTGAAGTGGCTGCGCTAATTTGCATTCCCACCAACAGTGCCAGCGAGTTTCCTTTTCTCCACACTCTCTCCAGCGTTTATTGTTGGTAGACTTTTGATGATAGTCATTTTGACTCGTAACGAGGCGGTAACCCATTGTAGTTTTGATGTGTATTTCTGTAATAATTAGCAACGTTCACCATCTTTTCATGTTCCTCTTAGCCATCTACATGTGTTTGGAGAAATGTCTTTGTAGGTCTTCTGATTTTTTGATCGGGTTGCTTGTTGGTATTGAGGTGTATGAGCTGTCTTGTGTATTTTGTAGATTAAGCCTTCATCAGTCATATGCAAATATTTTCTCTCATTTCTGGGTTGTCTTTTTGCTTTATTATTTCCTTTGCTGTGCAGAAGCTCTCAAGTTTAATTAGGTCCCGTTTGTTTATTTTCTGATTTTATTTTCATTACTCTTAGGTGGATCCAAAATGATCTTGCTGTGATTTATTTCAGAGTGTTCTGCCTGTGCTTCGGCTAAGAGTTTTATGTTTGTTGATTGCACTGAAGACTTCTGAGCTGGCAGGGTGCTTGTTCAAACGTCACCAACAAGCCACACTGCTGCTATTTAGGAAACAGCTGAATAAAAGGCGTGCACGCTTTCTTGTTTTATCGAATACCCTGCTGCTCTGATGTTTGAAGGGGTCGCCCCTGGTTCCCAGGAATGTGTTATCATGTTCTGAAATCTGCTACTGACGTTGCATCATTTCAGGGATATTGACCTGTCTTCACCTCTTTCCTAGAAAGCTGGTCTTGTGTTAAAACACTCAAAACAGTCGTTATTTTGCACTGTAAAGCTCTGTTCTAAAATAATTGTTTATTTAAAAAGGTGCTTAATGCAGATAATTTGGAAGACAGGAGAAAATTCTCTCCCAGTATTTCACGGAAGTAGCCTTTTTGTAGACTTGCTTTCGTAAGTTTCAAGTTTAATTAGGTCCCGTTTGTTTATTTTCTGATTTTATTTTCATTACTCTTAGGTGGATCCAAAATGATCTTGCTGTGATTTATTTCAGAGTGTTCTGCCTGTGCTTCGGCTAAGAGTTTTATGTTTGTTGATTGCACTGAAGACTTCTGAGCTGGCAGGGTGCTTGTTCAAACGTCACCAACAAGCCACACTGCTGCTATTTAGGAAACAGCTGAATAAAAGGCGTGCACGCTTTCTTGTTTTATCGAATACCCTGCTGCTCTGATGTTTGAAGGGGTCGCCCCTGGTTCCCAGGAATGTGTTATCATGTTCTGAAATCTGCTACTGACGTTGCATCATTTCAGGGATATTGACCTGTCTTCACCTCTTTCCTAGAAAGCTGGTCTTGTGTTAAAACACTCAAAACAGTCGTTATTTTGCACTGTAAAGCTCTGTTCTAAAATAATTGTTTATTTAAAAAGGTGCTTAATGCAGATAATTTGGAAGACAGGAGAAAAATTCTCTCCCAGTATTTCACGGAAGTAGCCTTTTTGTAGACTTGCTTTCGTAAGTTTCCTATACCTCACATGTGTCACCCAGTTATTATATATGTATGTGTAGTCTCTGAGAAACACTGGAAACAGTGTCAGACTTTATTTTTTTGAGCTCCAAAATCACTGCAGATGGTGACTGCAGCCAGGAAATTAAAAGACGCTTATTCCTTGGAAGGAAAGTTATGACCAACCTAGACAGCATATTCAAAAGCAGAGATATAACTTTGCCAACAAAGGTCTATCTAGTCAAGGCTATGATTTTTCCTGTGGTCATGTATGGATGTGAGAGTTGGACTGTGAAGAAAGGTGAGCAGTGAAGAATTGGTGCTTCTGAACTGTGGTGCTAGAGAAGACTCTTGCGAGTCCCTTGGACTGCAAGGAGATCCAACCAGTCCATTCTAAAGGAGACCAGTCCTGGGTGTTCATTGGAAGGACTGTTGCTGAAGCTGAAACTCCAATACTTTGGCCACGTGATGCGAAGAGCTGACTCATTTGAAAAGACCCTGATGCTGGGAGGGATTGAGGGCAGAAGAAGGGGACGACAGAGGATGAGATGGCTGGATGGCATCACTGACTTGATGCACATGAGTTTGGGTGAACTCTGGGAGTTGGTGATGGACAGGGAGGCCTGGTGTGCTGCGATTCATGGGGTCGCAAAGAGTCAGACATGACTGAGTGACTGAACTGAACTGAACTGTAGTCTCTCAGTGGGGTCCGACTCTTTCTGACCCCATGGACTGTAGCCCACCGGGCTCCTCTGTCCATGGGATTCTCCAGGCAAGAATGCTGGAGTGGGTTGCCGTTCCCTTCCCCAGGGGATCTTCCCGACCCAGTGATCTATCCCAGGTCTCTTGGATTGCAGGTTGAGCCACCAGGGAAGCCTCTTTTGTGTATGTATGTGTATATGTAAAATGGACACATTTTCAAAGAATATATTTGCATTTTATATCCTGTTAGTATTTTAATAACATTTTGAAATGGTTACCTTGGTGGATATTATGTGTTGTGGTAACTGCACTGTAGCCAAACATTTAGCTTCCTTCAGAATTTGTTTCATCATTAATACTGCAGTGAACGTTCATCCTTAGAACAGACTGTTTGCTTTTTATCTTTGAGGTGAATCGCTTTCATTCCTTTGTTCCCTAAGAGAATTTGCTTTGCAGTACTGAAATGTTGCTTTTAGAGATCACTGACATACACATTATCACTTCTATGCATCTTAAGACACAAAATCACTTCTATGCATCTTAACACACAAAATTAGGCAAAATTGTTTCATGAATTAGTTTTCAGAATTCTTACTTTTCTGAGGCGTTACTTTACTCGGTGCGTCAGCTCATGTGCCATTCGGGATACTGGTGCTGGAGCTCTTGTTCTGAAATTCTCTTCTAAGATGCTCAAATCCATTCTGTAGCTAAAATAACATTACCAGTAAGGTTTAGTATTTTATTACTATCGCATGATAATTGAAAGTTATTCAGTATTACTAAAGGAACGCAATGTATACATATTGCAACATTTAAATTAATATTGATTGATTAGCTTTAATCTTCATATTAAGTCAACATTAAATGATAGAATCTATTTAATCTCTTGTACAGTCAGCTCCCCACATCAGCGGGCTCTGCGCCTGCAGATTCACCGGCCTGTGTGTCCCGTGCTCTTGTCTACGGTCAGCAGCTGGTTGGGCCCAGGGATGCAGAACCCTCGGGTCTGAAGGGCCACTGTGAGCCTCCAGCGCCCATCCTTGGAATTTGGAATTCAAGGCGGGAGTCCGATCCCCAGCCTCCAGTGGGTATCAGAGGACGACTATCCTTTCCAATTTAAAACTAGCACTCTACGTCCATATGACATTAGTATCAATAAAATAACACATTTTATTATCGAACAAGTAAGCACATCAGATATGCAGATGACACTGCCCTTATGGCAGAAAGGGAGGAGGAGCTAAAAAGCCTCTTGATGAAAGGGAAAGAGGAGAGTGAAAAAGTTGGCTTAAAGCTCAACATTCAGAAAACGAAGATCATGGCATCCAGTCCCATCACTTCATGGCAAATAGATGGGGAAACAGTGGAAACAGTGTCAGATTTTATTTTTGTGGGGGCTGCAAAATCACTGCAGATGGTGACTGCAGCCATGAAATTAAAAGACACTTACTCCTTGGAAGAAAAGCTAGGACCAACCTAGATAGCACATTCAAAAGTAGAGACATTATTTTGCCAACAAAGGTCCATCTAGTCAAGGCTGTGGTTTTTCCTGTGGTCATGTATGGATGTAAGAGTTGGAGTGTGAAGAAAGCTGAGCACCGAAGAACTGATGCTTTTGAACTGTGGTGTTGGAGAACTCTTGAGAGTCCCTTGGACTGCAAGGAGGTCCAACCAGTCCATTCTGAAGGAGATCAGTCCTGGGATTTCTTTGGAAGGAATGATGCTAAAGCTGAAACTCCAGAACTTTGGCCACTTCATGTGAAGAGTTGACTCATTGGAAAAGACGCTGATGCTGGGAGGGATTGGGGGCAGGAGGAGAAGGAGACGACAAAGGAAGAGATGGCTGGATGGCATCACCGACTCGATGGACCTGAGTTTGAATCATCTCCGGGAGATGGTGATGGACAGGGAGGCCTGGCGTGCTGCAGTTCATGGGGTCACAAAGTGTCGGACATGACTGAGCGACTGAACTGAACTGAACTGAAGCATCTCATCTAATGAAAAGGTGAACATATGGGAGATGAAATCATCTCAGGCACAGAGGAGTAAATCACCAACATCCTGACTTTGAACGTGCACATGTGTTGTTCCTGTACTTGAGTTTATCCAGACAGGATCTTAACGCTCTGGGCCTGGCTTCCTGCAGTGAACAGTATGTGGGGCACACTCACCCACTCCCCTGCAGGAAGCACTGATTCATCCACTCATCTTGCCACACCGTTTTGTCCCCAGGACACTTCCAGCTGTGAAGCTTCTTGTGAACGGTGACTGGAGATTTGGTTGGCCCCAGTGATGGGCTGGGAAGAAGGACTTCCCTGGTGGTCCAGTGGTTAAGACATCACCTTCCAACGCAGGGGTTCTGTCCTTGGGCGGGAAGCTAGGATCACACTTGCCTTGGGGCCAAAAGCAAAATGAAACATAGAACAGAAGTGATGTTGTAGCAAATTCGATCCTTTTCAAAGGAGCCGCATCAAAGAATCTTAAAGATGAGAAAGAACAGCACCTTTGTGAACATCCTGTGAACATACGTTCTGAGTCACACATGTGCGTACATATTCCCCCCACCCAGAGCTGAGACTGTTAGGTCAGAGGATGTTGACCCCTTGCAGAGTGTTGCTCAGTGCTTGGACCACGCACCCGCCCACCAGGAGGCTTAGATGTTCTCCACACAGCCTCCCCAGGTGGAGAATCCGTCTTTCTCTCAGCTCGGCCCTTCTGGGCCGTGTGTTGTGATGGCTCGCTGCTCTCTGCGCTTGCACAGTGCTGCTCATCCAGGGGTTGAACAGCTCGTCCTGAGTTTACTGGCCACGGGGCTCCTCTTTTCCAAAGCACGCTCCAGGTGGTTTAGCCAGCCTGTCCTGCAAGAGTCCTTTATGTTTGGAGTATTAGAGTCATGTGCTGGT
The DNA here is from genome assembly GCA_006408675.1 of Madoqua kirkii. NCBI lineage: Eukaryota > Metazoa > Chordata > Mammalia > Artiodactyla > Bovidae > Madoqua > Madoqua kirkii. The sequence continues at coordinate 12,502 of SJYC01001311.1, read as the reverse complement.
TTCATCTCCGTTTTTTTCTATTTTATTTCTTTCACTTTCCTGATTGTTCAGTCTTTGGGGCTTCACCGGGCTTGCCTGGTGGCTCAGTTGGTACAGAATCCGCCTGCAATGCAGGAAACCCGGTTCAGTTCCTGGGTAGGGAAGATCCACTGGAGAAGGGATAGGCTACCCACTCCAGTATTCTTGGGCTGCAGAATCCCCTGGACAGAGGAATCTGACGGGCTACAGTCCATGGGTTGGCAAAGAGCTGGACACGACTGAGCACACATGTATGACTTAAAGGTAACACGTGAATGTGCTGTGGGCTGTGTGTCTTTAGAGCTCAACCAGATGCTAGTGATTTGAAAAGGAAAGACAGGCTGTGGATCGTCCGTGCCCACGGGACTGTGTCCTTGCAGATTTGTGGAGTTACTGCGGTTTATGTGCCAGTCCTGGGGTGCTTGTGGTCCTCGGTGGAGATGCTTGTGCAGGGCGTGGTGCTGGGCTGGGAGGGACCCCGCGTCCACGTTCCCGCCCGCTACTGCCCTCTGGGTTCCGCCCTCGAACCAGGAACACAGCCTCGGCGTGGTCTGCTTTCCCGCCGTGGATTCCGTGTGTATCTCGTTAAGATCTACTCTGTGTGAAAGTGGCCCAGGGCGCAGAGCTGCCCCCTAAGGCTCCCCAGGAGGAAGGTGACGCCCCACCTGGCAGTGGAGGTGGGCAGTTGGTGATGGACAGGGAGGCCTGGTGTGCTGCGATTCATGGGGTCGCAAAGAGTCAGACATGACTGAGTGACTGAACTGAACTGAACTGTAGTCTCTCAGTGGGGTCCGACTCTTTCTGACCCCATGGACTGTAGCCCACCGGGCTCCTCTGTCCATGGGATTCTCCAGGCAAGAATGCTGGAGTGGGTTGCCGTTCCCTTCCCCAGGGGATCTTCCCGACCCAGTGATCTATCCCAGGTCTCTTGGATTGCAGGTTGAGCCACCAGGGAAGCCTCTTTTGTGTATGTATGTGTATATGTAAAATGGACACATTTTCAAAGAATATATTTGCATTTTATATCCTGTTAGTATTTTTAATAACATTTTGAAATGGTTACCTTGGTGGATATTATGTGTTGTGGTAACTGCACTGTAGCCAAACATTTAGCTTCCTTCAGAATTTGTTTCATCATTAATACTGCAGTGAACGTTCATCCTTAGAACAGACTGTTTGCTTTTTATCTTTGAGGTGAATCGCTTTCATTCCTTTGTTCCCTAAGAGAATTTGCTTTGCAGTACTGAAATGTTGCTTTTAGAGATCACTGACATACACATTATCACTTCTATGCATCTTAAGACACAAAATCACTTCTATGCATCTTAACACACAAAATTAGGCAAAATTGTTTCATGAATTAGTTTTCAGAATTCTTACTTTTCTGAGGCGTTACTTTACTCGGTGCGTCAGCTCATGTGCCATTCGGGATACTGGTGCTGGAGCTCTTGTTCTGAAATTCTCTTCTAAGATGCTCAAATCCATTCTGTAGCTAAAATAACATTACCAGTAAGGTTTAGTATTTTATTACTATCGCATGATAATTGAAAGTTATTCAGTATTACTAAAGGAACGCAATGTATACATATTGCAACATTTAAATTAATATTGATTGATTAGTTTTAATCTTCATATTAAGTCAACATTAAATGATAGAATCTATTTAATCTCTTGTACAGTCAGCTCCCCACATCAGCGGGCTCTGCGCCTGCAGATTCACCGGCCTGTGTGTCCCGTGCTCTTGTCTACGGTCAGCAGCTGGTTGGGCCCAGGGATGCAGAACCCTCGGGTCTGAAGGGCCACTGTGAGCCTCCAGCGCCCATCCTTGGAATTTGGAATTCAAGGCGGGAGTCCGATCCCCAGCCTCCAGTGGGTATCAGAGGACGACTATCCTTTCCAATTTAAAACTAGCACTCTACGTCCATATGACATTAGTATCAATAAAATAACACATTTTATTATCGAACAAGTAAGCACATCAGATATGCAGATGACACTGCCCTTATGGCAGAAAGGGAGGAGGAGCTAAAAAGCCTCTTGATGAAAGGGAAAGAGGAGAGTGAAAAAGTTGGCTTAAAGCTCAACATTCAGAAAACGAAGATCATGGCATCCAGTCCCATCACTTCATGGCAAATAGATGGGGAAACAGTGGAAACAGTGTCAGATTTTATTTTTGTGGGGGCTGCAAAATCACTGCAGATGGTGACTGCAGCCATGAAATTAAAAGACACTTACTCCTTGGAAGAAAAGCTAGGACCAACCTAGATAGCACATTCAAAAGTAGAGACATTATTTTGCCAACAAAGGTCCATCTAGTCAAGGCTGTGGTTTTTCCTGTGGTCATGTATGGATGTAAGAGTTGGACTGTGAAGAAAGCTGAGCACCGAAGAACTGATGCTTTTGAACTGTGGTGTTGGAGAACTCTTGAGAGTCCCTTGGACTGCAAGGAGGTCCAACCAGTCCATTCTGAAGGAGATCAGTCCTGGGATTTCTTTGGAAGGAATGATGCTAAAGCTGAAACTCCAGAACTTTGGCCACTTCATGTGAAGAGTTGACTCATTGGAAAAGACGCTGATGCTGGGAGGGATTGGGGGCAGGAGGAGAAGGAGACGACAAAGGAAGAGATGGCTGGATGGCATCACCGACTCGATGGACCTGAGTCTGAATCAGCTCTGGGAGATGGTGATGGACAGGGAGGCCTGGCGTGCTGCAGTTCATGGGGTCACAAAGTGTCGGACATGACTGAGCGACTGAACTGAACTGAACTGAAGCATCTCATCTAATGAAAAGGTGAACATATGGGAGATGAAATCATCTCAGGCACAGAGGAGTAAATCACCAACATCCTGACTTCTGAACGTGCACATGTGTTGTTCCTGTACTTGAGTTTATCCAGACAGGATCTTAACGCTCTGGGCCTGGCTTCCTGCAGTGAACAGTATGTGGGGCACACTCACCCACTCCCCTGCAGGAAGCACTGATTCATCCACTCATCTTGCCACACCGTTTTGTCCCCAGGACACTTCCAGCTGTGAAGCTTCTTGTGAACGGTGACTGGAGATTTGGTTGGCCCCAGTGATGGGCTGGGAAGAAGGACTTCCCTGGTGGTCCAGTGGTTAAGACATCACCTTCCAACGCAGGGGTTCTGTCCTTGGGCGGGAAGCTAGGATCACACTTGCCTTGGGGCCAAAAGCAAAATGAAACATAGAACAGAAGTGATGTTGTAGCAAATTCGATCCTTTTCAAAGGAGCCGCATCAAAGAATCTTAAAGATGAGAAAGAACAGCACCTTTGTGAACATCCTGTGAACATACGTTCTGAGTCACACATGTGCGTACATATTCCCCCCACCCAGAGCTGAGACTGTTAGGTCAGAGGATGTTGACCCCTTGCAGAGTGTTGCTCAGTGCTTGGACCACGCACCCGCCCACCAGGAGGCTTAGATGTTCTCCACACAGCCTCCCCAGGTGGAGAATCCGTCTTTCTCTCAGCTCGGCCCTTCTGGGCCGTGTGTTGTGATGGCTCGCTGCTCTCTGCGCTTGCACAGTGCTGCTCATCCAGGGGTTGAACAGCTCGTCCTGAGTTTACTGGCCACGGGGCTCCTCTTTTCCAAAGCACGCTCCAGGTGGTTTAGCCAGCCTGTCCTGCAAGAGTCTTTTATGTTTGGAGTATTAGAGTCATGTGCTGGTTTCATCTCCGTTTTTTTCTATTTTATTTCTTTCACTTTCCTGATTGTTCAGTCTTTGGGGCTTCACCGGGCTTGCCTGGTGGCTCAGTTGGTACAGAATCCGCCTGCAATGCAGGAAACCCGGTTCAGTTCCTGGGTAGGGAAGATCCACTGGAGAAGGGATAGGCTACCCACTCCAGTATTCTTGGGCTGCAGAATCCCCTGGACAGAGGAATCTGACGGGCTACAGTCCATGGGTTGGCAAAGAGCTGGACACGACTGAGCACACATGTATGACTTAAAGGTAACACGTGAATGTGCTGTGGGCTGTGTGTCTTTAGAGCTCAACCAGATGCTAGTGATTTGAAAAGGAAAGACAGGCTGTGGATCGTCCGTGCCCACGGGACTGTGTCCTTGCAGATTTGTGGAGTTACTGCGGTTTATGTGCCAGTCCTGGGGTGCTTGTGGTCCTCGGTGGAGATGCTTGTGCAGGGCGTGGTGCTGGGCTGGGAGGGACCCCGCGTCCACGTTCCCACCCGCCACTGCCCTCTGGGTTCCGCCCTCGAACCAGGAACACAGCCTCGGCGTGGTCTGCTTTCCCGCCGTGGATTCCGTGTGTATCTCGTTAAGATCTACTCTGTGTGAAAGTGGCCCAGGGCGCAGAGCTGCCCCCTAAGGCTCCCCAGGAGGAAGGTGACGCCCCACCTGGCAGTGGAGGTGGGCAGCAGGCCCGTCTCCCCGCAGGTGTGGCCTGTGGCACCGTGAGCTCAGTGAGAGGGAAGTAGTAACGTGGAGCCGCCTCCAGAAACAGCGAGAGGAGAGCCCCTGATTCAGGCTTGCGGCTGCGAGTCAGGGGCTGGGGTCACACTGAGCCCGTGAGGATGCTCTAAAAGGGGGAAGAACGTAACAGCGCAAGGCGCTCAGTTGTGTCCGACTCTCTGCGACCCCATGGACTATACAGCCCATGGGATTCTCCAGGCCAGGATATTGGAGTGGGTAGCCTTTCCCTTCTCCAGAGGATCGTCCCAGCCCAGGGATCGAACCCAGATTTCCCACATTGCAGGTGGATTGTTTAGCAGCTGAGCCACCAGGGAAGTCCAAAAAAAGGTGAAAAAGGGGTTAAGTTTGTGGGTTCTGAGATGACGACAGATTAAAGTACAGTGGGGCTGGAGGCAAAAGACATTTGCTATCCTTATATCTGGGATTGTGAAAATGTTTTCAACTGGAGTTCTGTGTGTGTATATGTGTGTGTGTGTGTGTGTGTGTGTGTGTGTGTGTGTGTGTATTAGTGGCTCAGTCGTGTGACTCTCTGCAACCCCACAGACTGTAACCCACCAGGCTTCTCTGTCCTTGGAATTCTCCAGGCAAGAACACTGGAGGGGACTGCCATTCGCTAGAGTTCTTTCAGTTCATAAATAATTGTAATATCTCTTAGATTAGATTTGGGTTTCCCTGGTGGCTCAGATGGTAAAGAATCCCCCTGCAATGTGGGAGACGTGGGATCTGTCTCAGAGTGGAGAAGACTCCCCTGGAGAAGGAAATGGAAACCCACTCCAGTGCCCTTGCTTGGAGAAGCTCAGACAAGACAGGAACCTGGCAGGCAACAGTGAGCCCATGGAGATCACAAAGAGTCAGACATGACTGGGACGAGTAATGCTTTTAAGAGAGATAGAGTAAGCTTTTAAAAAACAAACACATTAAAACAGGTTACTTACTGATTGGCGGACAATAATACCCGTCACCACAAGAGTCCAGTAAGCCTGCATTTCCACCGAGGAGCAGCCACCCAGGATTTGCTATGGGGTGTTCACAGTGACTTTCAAAACCCTAACTTGTGCCAGTTACAAGGCGGCTGCAGACTTGATGTGAGATGCAGGCCACTGTTTGACCTGCCTTGGAAGAGCTTGGGCTCCAAGTTGTGTCTGAAAACACGCCATCAAGGACTGTGGGAAAGACAGGCAGTTCATGTAAACTGTGTTTGGTGGAAGGCAATTGATCAACAGACACCTGCCATTGAGAAGATGGTTTGTGACTCTTGGCGGCCAAAGTGGGGGTTCTCCACATCTCTCTTGGGCAGACTCCAGGGTCAGGCAGGAGGCAGAGACAGTGCTCAGGAGCCTTGACCGTGCTTTCTGTGGATGAGGGGGAGACAGGAAACGCTGGCCATTCTGGGGGTTGGTGAGTCTGGATCATCAAAGTAGGCTCTGGGAAGTGGTGGTGATTTAGTCACTCAGTCGTGTCTGACTCTTTTTGAGTGTGTAGCCTGCCAGGCTCCTCTGTCCATGCGGATTATCCAGGGAAGAATACTGGAGTGGGTTGCCATGCCCTCCTCCAGGGGATCTTCCCGACCCAGGGATGGAACCCGGGTCTCCTGCATTGCAGGTGGATTCTTTACCAGCTGAGGCACCAGGGCAGCTCAGGCTCTGGACACAGGCTGTCCCAGTTCCCTGGCCGTGGGGGCCTGATGAGGGCGGACCTGGTGGCCCCGAGGGTGAGGGTCCCCCTCTGAGGGGATGCTGGGGTGCAGGCTCTGGGTCAGCTGGTCTGCACAGAACACGGATGCCTGCAGGTGAGCCGTCTGCTCTCTGGACATAAGACCATCCCGAGGAGGGCCGTCCCACCAGGCCCCAGGAGGTCAGAGCCTCACAGATACAGGAAACCAAAGGCATCGTTAAATAAAGGCAGAGGGAACACAGGGGGTCAGGAATCTAGGGTGTGGAGCCTACTGAGCCAGCCACGGGAAGTGACTGGAAAGCCTTGGGTTTGCACCGAGATCCTCACCAAGGTGGGGGTCCGTGTCCAGAGACCCAGGGCGTGCACTCAGGCCAGTCTTGCAGAGCTAAGGGGCGGGAGGGGCCTTCAGATGTGTGGCTCGGTAGGGGCTCCTGTGAACCGCGCTGTAGGAACCCGTGGGTTCTTGGAGCTATGGGTAATAATTGCACATCACACAGCTGTAGTGCAGCAAAGTGGGGTCCACATGGCTACTCCGCTCCGGGGACTGTGAGGACTCCTCTGTGCCCAGCTCTGGACTTGGCACAAACTGGCCTATTCTTTGTGGTGCGAATCATGCTCTCTGATACGGGGTGGGGGGGCACCCACCTGTCCAGTGGGATTTTACATTAAGAGGAAGAGTCTGATCCCTTCAGCAGCAGTAGCAAATGCTTCAGATTTGCTTTGTGGGCTTGAGGGATGCAGGGGTTCCCCACGTACAGACGTGAGATTGCATCAGGGCACACAGGGGCATCGAGTGGCACTCTGCCCACCGCTACCTGCCTGCCCACCCCTTCCGGGAGCTGTGCCCATGCCGAGTTATCGCCGTAACCGTCTTGTCAGTACGCTGTGCTTCTGTCAAGGTCGTTCTGTATCCACCTGTATCCCACCTGCATCCCACCTAACGTGGATGTCATCCAGGCACTCTGTCACTTACCCAGACGCCTCCGGGTTTCGGGTCCACGAGTCCTCCCAGCTGCCTCTGGGAGGTCATTTCAGCACGATGCGTCAAGCCGCAGCACCTGTTGAAAGAAAGAGTATTCATTCGCTCATCAGTTGACTTTCTACTTTGCGTATAATGTGTGGTTCTTTTCCAGTCAACCCACAGCTCTTGATGTCTGCCGTGTAAGAAGTTACAACCTCAGCCCTTTTTAGCTCAACAGTGTTGATGCCTGCTTGGTATCTCTTTACTTTCTGGTGGAAAAGTCCTCCTTTTCTCGATTCTCGAAGTGCTCCAGAGCAAGTTCCCAGCGGACCCAGCATCCGTCAAGGAGGTCTGCGCTCTGAAAACCTCCCATCAAATGCTTGCTTTGAGTGCAGCCGGGACGCGAGGCTAATCACCCCAGGGGTGGGGTGGGGGGCGTCGGGGAGTGGCGATGCCTTTCACACACCCCCGGGGACTCACTGGGTGATTGATAAACCCGCCCAGCCTCTGTTCCCACACTCAGGCCTGGCTCTGCAGCACTTTTGTCTTTTTTTTCCACTCGGTCGATCTCCCAAAGAAAAGCCATGGACAGAAAACGCGCTGCCCGGGCTGGAGGTGGAGATGTTACGTAAGGGACCCTGTTCTCTGGGTGCTGGGGCAGCAGGTCTGATTCTGCAGGGCTCACACAGCCGGCGAGGCTGGGCACACTCACTGCACACTGTTCCCACCCTCGTCTCCTGAGGAGGGACCTTGTGCACACGGAGCACACGCAGAGCACACATGGGGTACATGCCACAGCACACATGGAGCAGACATGGAGTCCACACGGAGTCCACACAGCACACACAGAGCACACACGGAGCACATGCAGAGTCCACACAGAGTCCACACAGCACACATGGAGTACATACAGAGCACACACGGGGTACACGCCACAGCACACATGGAGCAGACATGGAGTCCACACGGAGCACACACACAGTCCACACAGAGCACATGCACAGTCCACATGGAGTCCACAGAGCACACATGGAGCACACACGGAGCACACGCAGGGTCCACATGGAGCAGACATGGAGCATACATGGAGTGCACACGCAGAGTCCACATGGAGTCACACAGAGTACACACGGAGCACACATAGAATCCACACAGCACACACAGAGCACATGCAGAGTCCACACAGAGCACACGCAGAGTCCACATGGAGCACACGCAGAGTCCACACAGCACATGGAGCATGCACGGAACACACACAGAGTCTGCATGGAGCACACACGGAGCACACAGAGAGCACACACAGTGCACATACGGAGTCCACACGGAGCACACACGGAGCACACACCAAGTCCACATGGAGCACACACAGAGCACACTGGGGTGGCCAGGCCTTCAGGGTGAGGAAGGGCCAAGCATTTACTCCGGCCCGGCTTCAAGCTTTCTTCCACCAGCTTCCTCAGAAACATGCAGGATTCAGGGACTCCTGTGGAATCTCTCATCGCCTAGGAAACGAGGACGGACGCCGAGCATCCCCCGTTCTCCTCGGGTCTCGTTACCGCGGGCGCCACGGCTGAGTTGGGCTCCAGACCTCTGCGGACGCCTCACACTGTCACTCTTCTCAGGACTGTTTTTTCTCTCTGGTTCTCGTGTCTCAGTTTACTTCTCCTTTCATGCTCTATCACGTTACCCCCCGACCTCATTCTCTTCCCCGACTCCGATCTTGAAGATTTCTTTGATCTGGGCCATTTTTAAAGCCTTCACGGAGTGTGTGAAGCGGTATCACTTCCCTTTTACGCTTTGGTTCTTTGGTCCTGAGGCGTGTGGGATCTTAGATCCCCAAACAGGGATGGAACCGACACCCCCTGCATGGGAAGGTAAAGTCCCAATGACTGGACCATCAGGGAAGTCCTGAGCTGATCTTCTCTGGAGGAAACAGCAGGCAGAGTTTGGGGAGCCCTCTGTCCTCGGCCAGGCGGGTGCCCGTCTGCATTGCCTGCAGGGTCCTCTGCCCCCTTCCTCTTCTCTCCAGCTTCAGGAACATCGGGCTGTGAGCCCTCTTGATTGTGGACTGTTCTTTTTTTTTTTTTTTTTTTTTTGCTTAATTGCATTCACCTTACAGATCCGGGCGTCGGACCATATCACGTGGAGTGGTTTCCAGAAGTCTGCGCCCACAACAAATCCGCCAGGCTGGAGGCATCCTCGGCCGTGACCCAGGTAAGGAAGAGGAGGTTTGAAGTGGGGGCGCTCAGGGGCTCTTAGACGCACCCACCCTTCGGGTATAACTGGACGGGAGGAGGTGCAGGCTGAACGTGCTGCGGGTGACTCGGACACCGACCCGTTACCTTCGGGACAGGCGGGGAGGAGGCACAGGGCCACGTGTTCCCTCACCCCGCGTCCCTGCACGTTGTCAGCATGGGGAAGGGGACCCTGAGATTCCAGACACAACTCACAAGGAGCTCCCAGGGCATACAGCGTCAGCCTGGGAGTGTTTCACCTTAATCACACAGAAGCTTGGAATTCTCTTCTCCATTCTGAGTTGGAACCCCCTGTGACCTGAAGGCCTCATTTTCCCAGGGCAAATGGGAAGATTTCCCAGGGTTTCTCTGCAACCCTGTCCCTCAGCCTCACCTTTAGCTACATCCCTACCTTGCGCCAGCTCATGCTGGGGTGGGGGGAAGACCCACCCATCCGGGGCCCCAGCATGTGCTCTTCTAACGTTAAGGGTCCCAGACACGCTCTCAGCTGCAGCTCTTGTATGGGGGCAGGAGGCCGTGACACTGCATGCCTGGAATCGACCCACACACACCCTAACACAACTCACCTGCAATTGACACACACATCCTAATATAACTGCTGGCCTGGAATTGACACACACACCCTAACACACCAAGGGTGAGAAACCTCACACTGCCTTGTTACAACCATCACCATCAGCTTTCCTGTTTCTGTAAGGTTACATATGTAGTATACACAAGGTCCTGACAATGACACCCAAGAAGGGACACACACACACCCTAACACACCAAGGGGAGGAGACATCACACTAGCTTGTTACAACCATCACCATCAGCTTTCCCCAGGTTCTTTACCTGTATACAAGGCCCTGAAAACAACACCCTAGAAGACACACACACACACACCCCTAATGCACCAAGGATAAGAAACATCACACTAGCTTGTCACAACCATCACTGTCATGCTTCACACTGGTATAAGGTTACACAAGTGCACCCAGGGCCTTGACAACACCTAGAAAGGACACACACAGCCTGACAAACACACAAGGGAGGTAAACCTCGCACTAGCTTATTACAAATGTCACAGTCAGCTTTCCTGTTCCCGTGAGGTTATATATGTGTGCAGGAGGCCGCGACAACGCCACCCTACAGGGGACACGCACACGCTCACACGCAAAGAGAGAGAAACAGCACAGTAGCTTGTTACAACCACCACCGTCAGCTTCCTCTCCCTGTAAGGCAACATTGCCAGCCCCTCGGCCTCCACGGTTGAGTCTGGCCTCGTACTTCTGTTTAATCACCCCACTCCGGCCGGAAGCAACAGAGAGAGCCCTCCAGAGAGGGGAGGAGAGACACGCCTCCAGAATGTCTTCTCTGCCTTCAGGAAAGGCTCAGGTCTAAATTGAGCCTGCGTCTGGGAGGAAGCCCAAGTCAGCTTTTTTTTTAAAAATAACAATTCGGGTTGATATTCTCAGCTTTTCACCCTCCCTATCCAGCCAGCTCCCCACGGTGGGTCATGACGGTCAGAAGGGGGCTGCCATGGACTGAATGCGTCCACCCGGTTGTTCTAGAGGCTGGGTGACCCCCCTCGCCTCAGGAGCAGGTCACGGTTGTAAATCATCTTGGCAGAGACCCTGTGTACTTCGTGTAAAGGCCATATCACACACGTACACACACACACACACACACACGTACACACACACACACACCCACCACATACAAGAAGACAACCTCCTGGGACATCATCGCATCTCCTGCCAAGTCCGTTCCCTCGTGAGATTTTTACAGCTGGCATGTTCTCTGTCTCTGTCTCCATCTCGCTCTAGGAAAACTACATGATTCTTCCAGACTTGTCGTTCTCCTGCAAATACAAGGTGATCGTGCAAGCTGCGTGGCCCCAGGGCCGCTGGAAGGCGGAGAGTGCATCCTTCACGACCCCGCCGTGCTCTGCACTCAAGGGCAAGACCCACAAGCACTTCAGCTGCCCTGGTGCGGAGGAGGGTACGTGTCGCCTGGACTCCCCAGGGGGCGTGGCGGTGGGCACAGTGATCACCCCTTTCTAGACAGCCCTAGGACAGCCCTGTCTGAAGAGAACGTGTGTATATGAACCCTCACATAGCCTCCGAAGTCCAGCCGCACTTAGCAACACAGGCTTTGCTGAACAATCAGCTCTTAGACATGAAAGTCACTCAGCGGTGTCCGACTCTTTGCAACCCCGTGGACTGTACAGGCTGTGGAATTCTCCAGGCTGGAATACTGGAGTAGTGGGTAGCCTTTCCCTTCTCCAGGGGAATCTTCCCAACCCAGGCATGGATGCCAGGTCTCCCGCCTTGCAGACAGATTGTTTACCAGCTGAGTCACCAGGGAAGCCCAAGAATACTAGAGTGGGTAGCCTATCCCTTCTCCAGGGGATCTGCCCAACCCAGGAATGGAATCAGGGTATCCTGCATTGCAGGAGGATTCTTTACCAGCTGAGCCACCAAGGAAGCCCAAGAATACTGGAGTGGGTAGCCTTTCCCTTCTCCAGCAGATCATCCCGACCCAGGAATTGATCCAGGGTCTCCTGCAGTGCAGGCAGATTCTTTACCAGCTGAGCCACCAGGGAAGCCCAACCTTGGAAGCCCAAGCCCTTAGAAGGGGGGCCGGTATCTCTCCGCGGGTGCTCTGGGGTGCCTCACTTGACTCGTGTTCAACCTGGCCCCAGGGGCGTTACCCTTCACAGCCTTTCCATCCCCCATCTCCACCTTCCGCAGCCCTGGCCCACATCAAGGGACACATCCTCAGAAGCCCCGCCTGGGAGCTGGTTCTGGCCACTGCCAATGGCTCTCACCGTGACCCCAGCCTTCCCTACCCACCCCCGCCTGCAGCACCCACTCCTGCCCTCTCAGTGGGCCGGGTCCTCTGAGATCACAGCACTCATTTCTGCATCGTCCACTCCCATCTGCAAGCTGGATTCACAAGTGACCCCGAGCCATCAGCAGCCACTGGGCACTGAGCTGCGGAGATCAGGGTCCAGCTCAGAAGTCATCTGCCAGGCAGCCATGGGGCCGCCCCCCTCCCACCCCCTGAGGGAGGTTGGGTCGCTGACCCCGGGTCCCAGAGAACGGCAGTCTGAACACCGTCTCCTCTGGGGCTGCCCTCTCTCCACCCCTCTAACCGCTGCAT
>SJYC01001310.1:0-17411 GCA_006408675.1 Madoqua kirkii | reverse complement strand
GGAGGGAGCATCCCTGGGGGAGGCACTTGGGCACCCCAACCCCCACTACAGGGGCGACGTGTTGAGACTCACGTGTAGGCTTTCTTCTCCCATGTGAATTCTTTTGCAAGAATCAGAACATACCACCAGGGTTCCTGTGGGCCCCCAGTGAATTCTTTTGTAAGAATGGGAGCACACCATCAGGGATCCTGTAGATTAACTATCACCACCGTAAACTTAGGAGAAACTGTCACCTAGCTGAACGTGATGACCGAGGCCAGCTCTTAAGGAGACCTCTCCTGTCCACACGGAACGCAAAGGTTTCACCATTTTCTGTTCTTTTGAACCCCTGTCCTTCTGGGCCAAGCGGACGTGCCCCATTTGAAGTGCTAAATTTGGGGGGGAAAGAGCTAAAAAGAACCTTGTTTTTTCTCTTCATTTTCCCCTTCAAATCTGGCCAGACTACATAATGAGCTGGAGTGCCTTCGAGGCCAACTTAATTCCTTGGCTTGGGGGAAAAAAAAAAGCATGTGTGGGCTTTTACCAGCTCTCCAAATGCCCTTCCTTAGAATATGCAACTCTTGCTCTAAAAAAGAAAAAAAAAAAAAAACAGATCTATCTTTCAATCAATCTGTAATTTTGTATGAATGAGATCAGCCTCCAAATAAAATTCTTTATCTGGTTGTTTTTCTCACTTAATATGCTAGACATTTCCTCCTGTTATTACAAACTCATTGTAAGCATCTTTGGCTGCATAATTTACTTAATCATTCCCTCATTACAGGGCATTTAGGCAGGTTCTAATTTCCCACTCACAGATTACCCTGTGATGAATAAACAGTACTCTTCCTAAGTCTTTGTGTGGACTTCAGATTCCTTTCTTAGGCTCAGTACCTAGACAGGGTCTCAAGAGATGTGTATTTCACTTAGGTTCTATTGAGTTCTAAACCAAAAAAAAAAACAAAAAAAAACCACGCTGGCATAAAAAGAAACATTTTTTTGGCTGCCGGCACTGACAGATACTGTCTTTTACGGAGCGCAAGTTGGCGCGATTCCCCGAGACATGGATTATCAAGAATTCACATCACAAGATGTGCAGATGAAAACTTTTAAAGCCTGGGAAAGTCTTAGGTTCAGGAATGGAAAAGACAGTCCCCAGGAGGGGAGGTGGGGGTGAGCCTCGAGAACTGGCCTGACTCATGTGAGCTCTTGGCTGCCAAGAGCCAGGGTCTCCTTGCTGCCCAGACCACCCGGGTGTGGGGGGTAGGGGGTAGGGGGTCTCCAGCAAATGTGGACAGATCGCTGGACCCCAAACACGGCGGAGTGGAATGGAAGCAAGCAAACCGCTACTTCGCGTATCACGGTGACGTCGCGAGGGAGGCGCGGTCTCTGGAGGAGAGTCCAGACGTGGGTCGTGGTCAGAGGCAGCGGCTGACCCGTGTCCCCCAACGCCTTCCCTCCCCTTCCTTAGGATCACCCTGAGCTGTCGGTCCCGGGTCTGCGGCCCGCCACCCTCTACCGCCTGGAGGTGCAGGTGCTGACTGCGGGCGGGGAGGGGCCCGCCACCATCAGGACCTTCCGGACCCCCGACGTGCACGGTGAGTCCCGGCCGGGGGCGGGGGTCCCTGCCAGCTTGCAGACACACAGAAAGTCTTGGGGAAAAAACGGAGATCCATAGATCCAACATTGCAGGCTCCTACCCACAGGGGCTTCCCTGAACCCGAAGCCACCCCTCCCGTTTGTACATGCTTCCTCCCAGCCGATCTGACACGCTCTCTTTTTCCCTCCCTTGCACCCTTCTCCTCCCCTTCGGTTACTTTTTTGCTTTACAAAAGGCACGCTTTTTTTCTTATCTTCTAACACAAGAGGTAGGGCTTCCAATGCAGGTAGACGTTAGAGACGTAAGGCTCGATCCCTGGGTTGGGAAGATCCCCTGGAGGAGGGCATGGCAACCCACTCCAGCTTTCTTGCCTGGAGAATCCCACGGACAGAGAAACCTGGGCAGGTTATATTCCATGGGGTCACACAGAATCAGACATAAATCAAGTGACTTTGCATGCACCCATACAAGGGGGAAAAAAATCCATCATCTCATTCTGAATTTTTTTTAAATTAAGACGTTCAAATATAACAATATAGGAAATACTACTTTGCTATGCAGCTTATTACGTGTCTTTCTACTATATATAATCTATGGCCTTCCCTGGATCCGCCTGCAATGCAGGAGACCCTGGTTCGATTCCTGGGTCAGGAAGACACCCCTGGAGAAGGGATAGGCTACCCACTCCAGTATCCTTGGGCTTCCCTCGTGGGTCAGCAGGTAAAGAATCATGTGCAATGCGGGAGACCTGGGTTCAATCCCTGGGTTGGGAAGATCCCCCTGGAGAAGGGAAAAGTGACCCACTCCAGTATCCCAGCCTGGAGAATCCCATGGACTGTATAGCCTTGGGTTTGCAAAGAGTCGGACACCACTGAGCTGACTATCATGTTCACTATCTATATTACATAAATTTTATTCATGATATGATCCAGATCAATCTACCTGACTCTCTGCTAAGCCACGCAGATTAAAAATAATTTCCACCTGTTGTTTCAAAACAGCCTCCCAGGCAGCACTAAGGAGATACACTGGGGAGTAGTTGCAGTTATTTATCATAAAGGAGTCCTCATCCTACTGTGTTTGCTGATATTGAAAAAATGGGAAAGAAAATCTAGTGATGTTTTCAAGGGCCGGAACTGTTAGCTTTGGCAGTGATTGAATATGTGCTAGGCCTGTTAACCCTAAACTCCTGGTCCACCCCCAACCCCACCCTCCCTTCCACCCTCCGCAGCCACAAGTCTGTTCTCTATGTCTGTGAGTCTGTTCTTGTTGCATAGATGTCACTCGCGTGGAGTCTACACTACAGCCCAAAGGAACTTGACTTTGAAACAGAAGCAGACTCACAGACAGAGAGAACAGGCTTGTGGGAGTTTGGGATCAGCAGATAGAAACCAGTATACACAGGATGGATAAACACCAGGTCCTCCCATGGAGCAAGGGAACTGCATCCTATCTTCTGTGATAAGAAGGAAAGTGAAGCTGCTTCGTCAAGTCCAACTCTTTGCGACCCCATGGAGTGTAGCCCACCAGGCTCCTCCATCCATGGAAGTTTCTAAGAGAGAGTACTGGAGTGGGGTTGCCATTTCCTTCTCCAGGGGATCTTCCTAACCCAGGATCGAACCTGGGTCTCTTGCATTGTGGGCTTTACCATCTGAGCCACCAGGGAACCACGATGGAAAAGAATATATACAGTGTGTGCGTACATATAAAAACAGTATATATAAAACTGTATTCTCTGTCTGTCTGTCTGTCTCTCTCTCTATATATATATATACACACTGTATATATAAAACTGAATCACTTTGGTCTAGAGCATAAATTAAACACAACATTGTAAATCAACTATACTCTAATAAAGTTTAAAAACGTATGTGTTGGGGAACAAAAAGGACGCACAGTGGAATAAGTGCGGGAGGAAGCCAAGAGTCATTTAGTGCAAGAGGATACGGTTTGCTGGAACGGTGGTCCAAGGTACTTGAGGCCCAGGTCGGGGTGTGAGACAGAGGATGGTGAGGTTAACACAGAGACGACTGCATCTGAGTCACCTGGGGGATAGTGAGACAGAAACTCCCTGAAGGCCTTCGGGGCTGCAGGGTCCAGCGCCGAAAGCTTTGAAGGTCATCGGTATGTGGGTAGCAGTTGAACGTGGGGGTGTGTACTGGAGGACAGGAAGGTGAGGAGAGTTAGGCTTGGGCAAGACCAGGGGGATGTGCTGTGGAAACTAGGAATACCACGGCTCAAGGTGTTGGGCAAAGCGAAGAATCTGCATGGAGGACAGTCTGTGTCTTCCCAAATTCTTATGGCTAAATACCAGCTTTTTTTAAGCAGTCATTTCAGCAGCTATATCTTAGGAGCAATGCTTTCGCTGCTATTCCTGTTTTTAAGCAGATCATTTAAAATATCAGATTCTTACTTTTGCTTCACTTCTTCCGTCACTTCAAGTTCTTCATGTCGGTGATGCACTAGAAATAGTAGACATCCACCCCCTCCACTGTTAGACACTTAAGCTTCTGCTCTATTAGCAAAAACACACGGAAGCTAATTTTAGTTATTAGCAAAACTAAACGGCAACAATTGTGTGTTTACAAAAATTAGTTATTAGCAAAAGTAAAGGGTAACAATTGTGCATTTAAAACAAAGAGAGCCTCCTGTTGGGTTTCAGATTATGTACATTTCCTTCTCAGCGTAAACTTTAAAAAGCTACATCAAAGGTTTATGCGTTGATAAGAATTAATGATCCTGTTTTTTGTTGTTTTTTTTTTAATGATGGATCAAATTTGCCCCAGCAGCTTTTTGCACTTAGGAGTTTAAAGACAAATAAAAACCACCCCATTGGGTGTGATGCCCTGTCCCGTTTGGGACCACGTCCACCCATCGCTTACAGTGTCCCTCCACCGAAAGTGTGTGTGCCATGGAAGGATGTGTTAATTTCTAAACTTTTCCAAGGAAGTACAAAGGATTCTAGCCGGCTTGCATTTTTATAAAGAAAGGGGCTTGTCTTCTTTCTCTGGCGATCTTAAAGGTTTTATGGAGGGAATCAGAGAGCCGGGGAAGGCAGAGAGAAAAGAGAGGCAGGGTGGATGTATGTCTGCAAATTTAGGGTCAGGTCCGGGGGGACCTGGGTGGCATGGACTGTGGGCAGGGCACAGACACACACCTGTTTCTCCAGGTGGTCCAGCCGGGCACGGCCGCCAGGCTGACACGTCTGTTCTGTCTCTAGGCCCCCATCTGAAACACCGCCATCCCCACCACTACAAGCCTCCTGCAGAAAGGTATTGAGCTGCTCTGAGAGCACGTCTGAACCCTGAGCGAGTGTGGAAGCTGGCACAACCCCCAAGGACTGGCCGTGCCCACTGGGAGGCATCAGGCCCTTCCCGGAAGACCGCCCGCCCCTGCCGAATAACTGTGGGGCGCTCAACGCTCTGTCTGCCCTGGAAACGCGTCCCCCAAACCAGGGACCCGCAGTGAGCCTTGTGAAGGTGGGGGCGTGGGGGACAGGTTCCCGTGAAAACGGACGATCCGCAGCCCAGCCCTGTTCTGCTTCTAATTCTTGCCTGCCTGTGTGGCGAAGCGCCTCCCGATGCAGGTCTGAGATGTCCCCCAATTTGCATCAACAGACTCTCCAAAGAAGCCATTTACACACGTAATAGGCTGCCTGTAAGAAGCATACAGTTACTCACTGAACACTTGGAGATTACATTGTTGATTGGATTTGCCAGATCACTGGCAGAGTATCCAGAGTTTTACATCCTAATATTCATTCAGAGATTTCTGAAGATGAATTTTTTTTTTCAATCACTTGTGGGTTTTTTCCAACTGAAAAATCTGTCAACCTGAAACATTACCCATTAGTTTAAACCTAAAATGCTCCAGCTTCAAGCACTCAAGCTTCATTTTATACAAAGACAGTAGATGAGTTTGGCCTCGAAAGGACAGTTTCTGTGAAGACATTCCCAGCCAGGAGGAGTCAACACTGCTACCCAGAGTCTGCCCTGGAGAAATGAAAACTGTTTTCTGGGGCTTTAATATTTCATCTTACAGGAAGGTTTCCTGATACTTTATTGATATTTTCCTTTTTTCCTCAACGGGGAAGACACCTGCTGATGTGCTTTTATTGCCACTTCCCTGTGTCTTAACACGCTCCAAAACCTCTTGCTTGAAATGAAAGAAACCCAACTATCGAACATTTTCAGATCTTTTCTGAGGTTTTCCCCTTTTCTTAATCAAAGCAAGCTCTTTGGTAGAATATTCTCCATCATGCAGAAAAGGCAGAGGGGGACTCTGGAAGGTAAAGGACAGCTGCTTGCCTTGGACTAACCTGCCTCCGCTTTTCAGGTGGCTCAGTGGTAAAGAATCTGCCTGTCAACGCAGGAGATGCAGCTCCTGGTTTGGTCCCTGGGTTGCAAAGATCCCCTGGAGGAGGAAATGGCAACCCACTCCAGTATTCTTGCCTGGAGAAAATCCCATGGACAGAGGAGCCTGACGGGCTACAGTCCCTGGGGTCGCAAAGAGTCAGACACAGTTTAGCAACTAAACAGGAAACCTTTCCCTACTCCTTCAAATCTATTACATCTTATTTGAAAAACTTATGAAAAATTTAAGTGAAAAATCACGAGGCGCCATGCTAATGCCTCACAGCAGGAACTCAACTGAAAACACAGTGTTAGTTTATAGTGTTGAGGGGAATGTTGGGGCACCCTTAAACTAGAGATGGTTTAATATATTTTTTGCTTGAAGGAATACCCATGTGTATATACATGTATGTATGTGTGTCTGTATACTTCCGGGTAGGTATACAATATATATGGAGAAGGACATGGCAACCCACTCCAGTATTCTTGCCTGGAGAATCCCAGGGACAGAGGAGCCTGGTGGGCTGCCATCTATGTGGTCACACAGAGTCAGACACGACTGAAGTGACTTAGCAGCAGCATACAATATATACATACATGTAAATATGCACGCAAAGACACACACAGATACACGTGAGTAGCTTGAGTACAAGTCGCTGCAAAAATTGTTTTCCCAACTCACCCGTGATGGATGCAACCATTCAAGTAATCTGTTTTCCCCATCGGTGTCTCTTCTATGAGAAAACAGCGATTTCTCTAAATTAAACATTTTCATGGAAGGGCGTCCTCATCTCATTATCTACACAAGGAACACGAGGAACACAGTAAAAGCTCTTGCGCGCCTGGGAGCCTGCCCTTTTCCTTCCTTCCCGAAAGCCTGCGTGGTCGCCCCGGTTGCCGGGGGTTCAATGAGCGGCGAGAGGTTGAATGAGTGATGTGGGCTGAGAACGTGAGGGTCTCGACTCCTCCTCGGAGGCCTAAGCTCTTAAGTGCGGACACCAGGCAGAGAGACGACCCCTGTTATCACACGCACGCCTCTCTCCCCGGAGAACCCCAGGCCGGTAGCCTTGGATCTCCGACGAAACAGATTGAAAAACACCTACTTCCTGTGTCTTCGACGAGCTTGCAAGCTTGAGCAAGCGGGCGGTGCTTTGCAGCTTGCAAGAGGGGCTACGGGGGGAATCTCAAGGGTGCAGCCAGCTCATGCGGCTTCGGGCTGTTTCTCTGCAACCTCCTAATGTGGTCTGGGGTGGACTCTGCAACAGAGTGTCCCTGCAGAGTCAGCGGGTACCCCTTCTGCACGGAGACGGGAGGGACCGCCTTCACGGAGGTTGCATGCGCAAACACAGGGCTCATCTCTGAAACCACGGGTTTTCCCTAGGCACCGTTCCCAGCATCTGGATTTTCAAACCCTCAGAATCTCCAAAGGGAAGGCTTCCAATTATTATTGGCTGTGTGTTTATCGTCTGCCTTCATTGGTCCTAAATATATCTGTAAGTATTTGTGCCAGCCGATCTTTGTACTGTTGTATAGTTTAAAACGCGGGAGTATATACATAGATGCGAAATATTATTAAATTATTAAATACACTTAATTTTGTAAAATTTAATGACATTTCTTTTGCCTGGGTCATACACGTTGAGCAAATACATTTTTAGTTCGGATCAAGGTTCTGAAGCTTCTATCTTCCTTGAAATACCTGAAGTAGGTCTTATGAGCATTTCATTCTGCTATAATATTTGATAAATTTCATTAGTATTATTAGAAGAGAAGACTAGGCAATAAGAGAAAGCTGAGTTTCCTTTATAAAGTTCAATAATACTGAAATGAGCAAAAATACAGTGTTTTGAATTTTAAAAAATTTGCCCTAATAAAGGTCTAAAAATTTATGTTGTTTAATTTTAAAACCAATTTAGTAGCTGATTCTCTGTTTTATTGAAATTACATGCATTCTCTCATGAGAAAAAGTATATTCAGTGATAGTATTTACTCTTTAAAAAAGTCAAGCTCATCAAACATATGAAATCATCAAATACAGGTGTGTAACCCGATACACATCAACGCTATGTGCATCTTTTTACTGAGAATATTCACTCCTCAGCGATGGGTTTCTTTATCTGGGCTATCTTCTTGTTGTAAGTGGGCTCAGGGAGCAATCTTTATAAATGAATGTGTGCCCTTCACATCAGCCAGTGTTGTTTTAATATACATAAACGGGAAGGAAATCCAGACATGAGGAGATAAATGTGCACTTAGACCTGAGCAGAGACTAACACAACATTGTAAAGCACTTACACTCCCAATGAAATTTTCTTCAAGAGACAGTAACATTTATGACAGGTAAAATTTCCAGAATCCAAAGTTTACAAACAGATCTCTGTCCCAGAAAGACCTGGAAGAACCCAGAACCCATCCTCCAGCTCAGCACTGCTGAGACTTGGGGCCGCACAGCTCTCTGTCGGTGGGTGGGACCTGCCCTTGGCACTGTGGGGCGTGGAGAGGCACCCCTGGTCTCCACCCACCAGAGGCAAGGAACGCCCCACCCCGGTGTGATGACCACACGCTCTGTCATCACGGCCCACGCCGTCTTGGAGTGCAGAGTCGCCCCCGGTGAGAATCATCACATCGTAATAATGTTCACTGAGCAGAGGAAAACTGCCCTCTGCAAGGCAGAACTGAGTCAGCTGGAGTAGGCACACCTGGGAAGCGCTCACACTGGACCTCAAAGCCCTTCAGTTCAGTAGCTCAGTGGTGACCCCATGAATCGCAGCACCCCAGGCCTCCCTGTCCATCACCAACTCAGCAGTATCTTTTATCTCCACGGAAGAACCTGATTAAAAGGCTGAGCTTGTGTATCATGCGAGTGTAAATATTCATTGTGTCCTACAGCCCAGTCAGCATCATTCACGATGATGCCCTGTCTTACACCATGTGTCATGGGGTCTTGGGGGTTCGTCAGGTTCAATCCTGTGTCTGCAAATATCTCAGTCTAAACTTAGGCACACATGCCCATCGTCACCAGAACACAGTGGCTAAATACCGTTGCATTGTACGTTCATTTACATTTTACTTAAAAATGCACAAAGCTGGCAACCCGTGTCTGTGGTTTTGCGTGGCCAAACTCAGCTTCCCACCTCTCTTGGACACTTGGCAGGTTACGCCATTCACAGACTGACTCACACAGGTCTCTCTGCAGAGCTGTTAGGACTTTTCCTTGCCGTAACCGTAGTGCGCAGATAACAGAGTGGCTACCCTCTCATCCAAACCGTGTCCCTTAGACAGGTCATTTAAAAGGCAATATTTATTTATGTATGTAATAAAGAATGATTTTGTTTGTGTGTCATGTTATTTAGAGAGAAATAACCTTGTAAAGAAATGTTGTAAAAAAAAAAAAACCACACAAAAGCATTGTAAATAGTCTGATCCCTGTCACTCATGATTTTCACGTTCGAGTTTGTACAGACTGACTGATTTCCCATAATAAAGGACCTTTAAACCTTCCCGGTGGACTGGACTCCTTACTTTCCTGAAAACACACACACATTTTCTTTTCATTTAGAAAGAAAAATGAGCAGTTTCCTATGAAGCTGGGGAGACGGAAACAGCCTCATTCTCCAGTCAGTGTGAATGGAACTCAAGGTCTGGTGAAAGATTGAAGGCGGGAGGAGAAGGGGGCAACAGAGGATGGGATGACGGCACGGCATCGTCGACTCAATGGACATGAGTTTGAGTAAACTCCGGGAGATGGTGATGGACAGGGAGGCCTGGCGTGCTGCAGTCCATGGTGTCACAGACAGACACAACTGAGCGCCTCAAGAACAATGAACAAAAATGCTACAAGGCAGCTCGTCGTTCTGAGCAGAGTGTTCTGGACTGTTGACAGAGATCACTGTGTCACGGTTTTCACTCTGTTTACAAGCATGCCTCAGTGGTTTTGGTGACATTTCCCATCCGTTGGTCCACAAGCTTAAACAACTGTCCCCACTACCACCCCCGACCCCAGGAGCTGTCCAGAAAATGCTACTAGATACGCATTGTGCTCATAAGCTTTCAGCCACAGCCCCTGGTGCTCAACAGCACAGTCACTGCAGGCCGATGAGGGCGCATCCCCTCCCCAGCAGAGGGTCCTGCAAACTCCCACACCGGGTGGGCACTGTGCCCACAGACATCTCCATCCATGACTTAGGAGGATGTTACTCCATAAACCACCCAAAGAAGGTGGTCCATCCGAAAGCCAAGATGAGTTCTGTCTGCATCAAATCACCTACTTATTTCTCTACACGTTCACCCGGCAGGAACGTCCTTAAAGTTTCTACGGCTGCGTGGTCCTGCTATATGGGCGGGATATTGGCTATGATGGCAGGTCCCAGGTTTTCAAGGGCTCTGCCTCCTAGAAGGCGACTAGAAAGAATTGGAGAGTGTGAGAAATCCGAGGAGGAAAAGAAAGCAGAGCGTTGGGTGAGGGAGAGGCTGTGGGGTCCTGACTTCCGTGTTCTTAGGCAGGATCACTGTGGGCTGAGACCTCCACGGTGAAGAAGCTGGCACCTACCCAAGGGATGGTCGTGGGGCACCCATAGGGAGACAGGAGACCTCTGAGATGTGAGCCTGGGCTTCCTGAGTAACCTCCAGAGCCAGCTACCTTTCCTTCCATTGTTTTCTAGTGTCTCCTTGAAAAAATGATGGGATTTTCCTGACCAAAAAACCTCACACGTGTGTGTTGTGTTTCTTTATAATCAGAAGCAGCTGCGTCTAGACAGACTGTGCTGGTCAGTGGCCCAGTAAGTTCTCAAACACTGGTGATGGACTCTTTAAAAAAAAAATGTGAGCCACAGCTAAGAATCTCAACACACATGGTCTGCTGTTGCCTGACTGTATTTTTGTGAACTCTCTAGAACAGTAAAATCCATGGAAGCAGAAAACACCTGGGTTAGCTGCCAGGGACTGGAGGGGGACCGGGTGGGAAGTGCTTCACGGGGACAGCGTTCACGTCTGAAAGTGATGACAAGGTTTTGCAACTTTATAGAGGAGATGGTTGTGCGTTTTGAACAGGAACTAAATGCCACTGAATTACCCTTAAAATGGTCCAGTTTATCCGACGCAAGGCTTAACTTCACTAGGGAAAACATATAAGCAACACCACGTCATTTCCAAATACAAACACAGGTTCCATATCATAACCCAGTGTGAGTACAAAAACAACTTATTTGCAGAAAGAATTATCCATCTGCCTTTCAAGTGAAAAGCAAGCAGAAATCCCACTGAAGCAGAATAATGTCCCTGGCCATGATCTTAACCAGGAGGGTGTGCTGGTTCTCAGTCTCCCTCCTGGCACCCCGAATCTGGACTCAGGTGGTGTCCCTCCTGACGGCAGCCCTGCCACTGAGCCCCCCCCACCAGCTGCCTGAGTCACTCTCAACATTGAGGCTTCACCCCCGAGGAACCCCACTTCAACCCCATCGGGTCCTCCGGTCTCTAAGGCCACCATTCCCCAGACCCACTGTCCACGCTGGCCCTGAGCTCCACGTGCTGGCAGCTGCACAGTCCCTCTGTGTGGCCTCCACCCTCCATGCTCCCAGCCACTCCCGCCAAGATCAGAGGGACCGTGCACTCAGCTCAGAGGTGACTGTGGGCTCGGTGCTCAGGCCCAAGATGTTCAGCTGATGTCTCTCAGAAACCCCACAGGCCACAAAGTGGGCCGGGGGCCAGTGGGCAGCGGGTGGCAAGATCTATTCACAGTCCTGAGAAAGGGAAAACGTCTGCAATCCAGGATAGTCTACCCAGCAAGATTATCATTCAGAATGGGAGAGAGAGATAAGAATTTCTCAGTAGAGAGAGAGAAACAAAAATGAAAGTTCTTCTCTACATAGAAAAAGGAAGCAAGAATCCACAGGAAAGAGAAAAATCAGCAGTAGGGAAAGCAAACACAGGAGCAAGGCATGACGGTCACCTAATAAGTCACTGCACAGAGTAAACGAAGAGAAAAGACAGTCTCTCCAGCCAGTGCTGCTGGGAAAGCCGGACAGACGCGTGTAAATCAAAGAAGTTAGAACACCTGCTCACATCACGTGCTGTGTGCTAAGTCGCTGCAGTCGTGTTTGACTCTTTGCAACCCTACCCCACAGGCCACAAGGTGGGCCGGGGGCCAGTGGGCAGCGGGCGGCAAGATCTATTCACAGTCCTGAGAAAGGGAAAACGTCTGCAATCCAGGATAGTCTACCCAGCAAGATTATCATTCAGAATGGGAGAGAGAGATAAGAATTTCTCAGTAGAGAGAGAGAAACAAAAATGAAAGTTCTTCTCTACATAGAAAAAGGAAGCAAGAATCCACAGGAAAGAGAAAAATCAGCAGTAGGGAAAGCAAACACAGGAGCAAGGCATGACGGTCACCTAATAAGTCACTGCACAGAGTAAACGAAGAGAAAAGACAGTCTCTCCAGCCAGTGCTGCTGGGAAAGCCGGACAGACGCGTGTAAATCAAAGAAGTTAGAACACCTGCTCACATCACGTGCTGTGTGCTAAGTCGCTGCAGTCGTGTTTGACTCTTTGCAACCCCATGGATTATAGCCTGCCAGTCTTCTCTGTCCATGGGATTTCTCCAGGGGGCTGCTATTTCCCCCTCCAGGGGATCTTCCCGACCCAGGGATCGAACCTGAGCTTCCTGCATTGCAGGTTGATTCTTTACCACCAGCACCACCTGGGGAGCCATCCTCACATCATACACAAAGAGGAACTCAAAACGCTTTAAAGACCTAAATATAAAGACCATAGGCCAAACATTCTCATGCATAAGTCATAGAAGTGCGTTCTTAGATCAGTCTTCCAAGGTAAAAGATGTAAAAGCAATAATACACAAATGGGACCTAATCAAAGCAAATTTTGCACGGCTAAGGAAACCACAAACACAATGAAAAGACAACCTACACAACGGGAGGAAATATTTGTAAGCAATGAGACTGACAAGGGATTAATCTCCAAAATACACAAACAGCTCACGATTCAACAAGAAACAAAAATATCCAATTAAAAAAATGGGTAAAACACCGGAACAGATGTTTCTCCAAAATGTCCGTTTACAATAGGCATGTAAAAAGATGTTCAGCATCACTATTTATTCAGTTCAGTTCAGTTCAGTCGCTCACTCGTGTCGGACTCTTTTCGACCCCATGAATCGCAGCACACCAGGCCTCCCTGTCCATCACCAGCTCCAGTTCACTCAGACTCGCGTCCATGGAGAATTGCAAATAAAACCTGCAATGAGGGACCACCTCACACTGCTCAGAATGGCCAGCATGACAAAGTCTACAAATAGGACGCAGAGAAAAGGGAGCCCTCCCCCACTGCTGGTGGGAATGTAAGTTGGTCTAGCCATTGTGGAAAACAGTACGGAACTTCCTTAAAAAACCAAAAATAGAGCTACCACAGGATCCGGCAATCACACTGCTGGGCAAGTGTCTGGAAAGAAATGAAACCTCTAATTCAAAAAGATATATGATCAGAATGTTCAATATATATGTGTTCAGTTCAGTTCAGTTCAGTTCAGTCACTCGGTCGTGTCCGACTCTTTGCGACCCCATTAAAGGGAGCCCTCCCCCACTGCTGGTGGGAATGTAAGTTGGTCTAGCCATTGTGGAAAACAGTACGGAACTTCCTTAAAAAACCAGAAATAGAGCTACCACAGGATCCAGCAATCACACTGCTGGGCAAGTGTCTGGAAAGAAATGAAACCTCTAATTCAAAAAGATACATGATCAGAATGTTCAATATATATGTGTTCAGTTCAGTTCAGTTCAGTTACTCTGTGGTGTCCGACTCTTTGCGACCCCATGGACTGCAGCACGCAGGGCCTCCCTGTCCATCGTCAACTCCCAGAGTCCACTCAAACCCATGTCCTTCGAGTCGATGATGCCATCCAACCATCTCATCCTCTGTCATCCCCTTCTCCTCCTACCCTCAATCTTTCCCAGCATCAGGGTGTTTTCAAATGAGTCAGCTCTTCGCATCAAGTGGCCAAATTATTGGAACTTCAGCATCAGTACGTTCAATGAATGCTCAGAGTTGATTTCCTTTAGGATGGACCGGTTGGATTTCCTCGCAGTCCAAGGGACTCTCAAGAGTCTTCTCTAGCATCACAGTTCAAAAGCATCAGTTCCTCGGCACTCTGCTTTCTTTACCGTCCTCTCTCACATCCATACATGATTACTGGAGAAAGCATACCTTTGCGTAGACGGGCATCTGTTGGCAAAGTAATATCTCTGCTTTTTAATATGCTGTCTAGGTTGGTCATAACTTTCCTTCCAAGAACTAAGTGTCTTTTAATTTCATGGCTGCAATCACCATCTGCATTGATTTTGGAGCCCAGAAAAAATAACATTAGCCACTGTTTCCACTGTTTCCCAATCTATCTGCCGTGAAGTCATGGAACCGGATGCTGTGATCTTCGTTTTCTGAATGTTGAGATTTAAGCCAACTTTTTCACTCTCCTCTTTCACTTTCATCCAGAGGCTCTTTAGCTCCTCTTCGCTTTCTGCCATAAGGGTGGTGTCATCTGCATATCTGAGGTTACTGATATTTCTCCCGGCAATCTTGATTCCAGCTTGTGTTTCTTCCAGTCCAGCATTTCTCATGATGTACTCTGCATAGAAGTTGAATAAGCAGGGTGACAATATACAGCCTTGACATAGTCCTCTTCCTATTTGAATCCAGTCTGTTGTTCCATGTCCACTTCTAACTGTTGCTTCCTGACCTGCATACAGGTTTCTCAAGAGGCAGGTCAGGTGGTCTGGTATGCCCATCTCTTTCAGAATTTTCCACAGTTTCTTGTGATCCACACAGTCAAAGGCTTTAACGGATACCTTTTCCCTTTGGTAAGGACAGTATATAAAATAGACAAGCAGCAAGGAGCTACTGTATAGCACACTTGGGCAAACTCCAGGAGATAGTGAAGTGATAATTTGCTGGAATTACCTGCAATGCTAATAACTCTGAAACAATATACATACATCGATCATGGAATTACTGTGATGTACCCCTGAAACTAACACAATATTGCAAATGGACACAGTTCAACAGTAAGAACAAATAGTCAAATCAGGTCACTGTCCGAGAACCTCATCCGGGTTTTCCCCCAGCGGTAGCGTTGCTCCAACAAACTGCAGGACAGACTCATAAGCAGAAGCTTGCCATCGATACCACCCAGAGAAGTCAGATGATTCAGATGTCCCCGGATTTCCATGCACGTGCATGTGTCTCTATTTAGTTCTATGTGATTTTACTACACGTTTATACATGCCACTGTTTTTTTTTTTTTTTGTCTTTTCGTACTGTGCATGCGGTTGCTCCTTGAAAGCAAAACTATGACAAACTTAGACAACATCATTAAAAAGCAGAGATACCACTTTGCCGACAAAGGTCCATATACTCAAACCTATGGTTTTTTCCAGTAGCCGGGTAGAGGTGTGAGAGTTGGACCATAAAGAAGGCCGAGTGACGAAGAACTGATGTTTTTGAACTGTGGTGCTGGAGAAGACTTGAGAGTCCCTTGGACGGCAAAGAGATCCAACCAGGTCATCCTGAAGGAAATCAGTCCTGAATATTCACTGGAAGGACTGATGCTGAAGCTGAGACTCCAATCCTTTAGCCACCTGACGCGAAGAGCTGACTCATTGGAAAAGACCCTGATGTTGGAAAAGATTGGAGGCAGAAGGAGAAGGGGGCGACAGAGGACGAGATGGTTGGGTGGCATCAGTGACGTGAGTTTAAGCAAGCTCTGGAAGATGGTGATGGACAGGGAAGCCTGGCGTGCTGCAGTCCACGGGGTCGCAAAGAGTTGGACATGACTGAGCAACTGACCAGCACCGTTTGCTAAGCAAAAGAACATCTAAACCACAATCAGTTAAATTCACTTGAAGGAAGTACTGTGTATTTTTGCAATTTCCCTCAAGCTTGAGGCCACTTCTTTCAGGGCAATGTTAACTTCAACGCTATCAAAACGATCAGCTCATTCCGCATCTGACAGTGTTCTGAATGTCAAGCTATGACTTGTCTTCCTAAAGCTGCATGCCTACCGCCAGTCCTGCCTACAAAGCTCTGTCTTGTCCAATGAAACTAAACCTATGTGTAAATAAAATCCACAGACCTGAAAACTCATTTCACGGATTGAGAGGAATGCATGTGTGTATCTACGGTCGAGATGTGGGTTTTACGGAGAGTTAAAAAAAAAAGAAAAAAGAAAACAGTGAGATTCGTTCCTGTTTAGAAAGTCAGACCTTGCCCAAAGTAGTGAGCATACTGTTGTTTCAGATTAACGTAACGCTGAGAGATGAGTTCTGAACAACAGCCTCCAGCTGATATCAACCTCAGTTCGGTCCAGATGCTTTCAAAACTCGCTGCCGGTTAGATCCTGGGGGAGACCTCGCTAGAGTCCTCCGGCACCTTCAGGGCTAGAGTGAAATCGTAGACATCAGAGCTGTGTTCAAGGGTGCCCGGGGGCCTTGCCTGGGGGTCCAGTGGTTAAGACTCCAGGCTTCCACACTGAAGGGCCCACGGGTTGGATCCCTGATCAGGGAACTAAGATCCCCACCTTCGACACAAGATGTAAGTGAAGTTGCTCAGTCATGTCCGACTCTTTGTGACCCCATGGACTGTAGCCTACCAGGCTCCTCTGTCCATGGGATTTTCCAGGCAATAGTACTGGAGTGGATTGCCACTTCCTTCTCCAGGGGATCTTCCTGACCCAGGGATGGAACCCAGGTCTCCCACATTGTAGACAGATGCTTTACTGTCTGACCCACCAGGGAAGTCCAAATGTAAATAAATAAGTAAATTAAGGGTCCCCGGATAATTCTAAGATGGACCCACGGTGAGAACCTGTCTTGCGGACCCTGTTACCTGTTACAAACATCCTGCCCGTGGAGCTGAAGAAGGTAAAAGTCTCAGGAAAAGGCAGTATACTGGGACTGCCCCAGAGCTGCTTTTCTTGCCCCCCTTTTACGCCAGAGTAAATTATGTGCAAAGACAGCGCTGCCACCTCAGCGTGGGTGCAGCTGTATAGCTGCGTAGATGGATGTGGGCATTCCTGTACGCAGACATCTCCCATTCTCTGTTTGGGGCGTCATTGCGAATTTCCTGTGGGAAACACTAATAACACACAGGGTAGTCAGATACAGTTTGGGATATTCTGGGGTGTAGGGGCTTCCCAGGTGGCTCAGTGGTAAAGAACCCGCCTGCCATGTGGGAGAACTGGGTTCCGTCCCTGGGTTGGGAAGATCCCCTGGAGGAGGAAATGGCAACCCACTCCAGTATTCTGGCCTGCAGAAATCCCATGGACAGAGGAGCCTGGCGGGCTACATACAGCTCACGGGGTCTCAAGAGTCCGACACAACTTAGCAGCTAAACAGCAACAGGTTGTGAGTTAGGAGAAACTGCATGTTTTTCCTAGCTGCTGTGAAAGAGCTTTCAGACAGGCAGCTTGGAATGATTTA
>SJYC01001309.1:0-13063 GCA_006408675.1 Madoqua kirkii | reverse complement strand
GTGTGACCCTGACTCGACGCTGACTGACCTTTTCAACCCCGGTATCGCCCTCCCCGTCTCAAACAACATCCCATCACAGGCAATTAGGTTCATTATGTATAATGGAAACCATGCTTCATTCCTGTGTTGATTCAACCCGCCTGGAATTGCCCTGGCGTGATCCGAAGACCACCCCCTCCCCCGCCCCGCTGTGTATTTTTGCCTGCCTGCTAAGTGACTTCAGTGGTGTCTGACTCTTTTGCAACTCCAGGCACTGCAGCTCACCGGGCTTCTCTGTCCATGGGGATTGTCCAGGCAAGAATACTGGAGTGGGTTACCACGCCCGCCTCCAGGAGATCGTCCTGAACTGGGATCGAACCCGCGTCTCATTGGCACACAGGTTCTCGAGCACTAGTGCCACCTGGGAAGCCCTTGCATTTTAGAGGCACAGCTCATGGAATCAACCCCAGAGCTAAGACAGGACTAACCATACTGTGTTTGGCTAAACGTGCTGTTTGCATGAACTCTTTCATTTCTGCCAGCATCCCTGGCCGGGGAGGGGGGGCAGTGGGGGGCGGTGAGGGGAGCAGGGAGCATCTTACAGCTCAGAAGTACAAGTGAGAAACCAAGTCAGCAGCTCAGATCAGGTAGTGCGGGAACCCCGGAGTCTGAAAATGAAGTCCCGCCTCCAACGTCAAGGCAGCCTCCTCGCCGTGCAGCACAGATGCTCAGAGTTAGCCGCTGCCAGATGCCCCGGGAACCACTGACTAGTGGCACGAAGCGTACCAGGGCGTGACTCTGGTTCTTGGGGTGTCAGGAGGTGACCAGTCCCCCCAACCCCGCCCCAGCCCCATCTATCAGCCTGTACCTCAGCCTCTCCCAGGGATTCTGGGAACTGTTCTAGACCCATACCCTGGCCCGGTTCTGTTCCCACTGCAGGAAAGGCGCGTTTTGGCCCCCTGCAGAGCCACCAGGGACCTTTGTCTCTGTGTGTTCACGGGTGCTGGACTGTCCTCTGGAGCCAAACATGGGTGTTCACCCAGTTGCTGAAAAAGCCAGCACCTGTGAAAAGCAAAATCAAGGCCTGCAGGCTGGGGGGCAGACAGGGCGTGTGGGAGTCACACACGGTGCAGGGTCTCTGTTCTGCCCATGGACTGGGCAGTGTGGACTGGGCAACTGCAGCCCCTCTGTGACATGAGGTCAGCTGAAATCTGCACAGACTCCACAGCAGCTGGCACAAAATCCCAACCAACCCTCAGGACATCTCACTTACCTGGGCCAGGGCACACCCCATCTTCTTGGCACGCAGTGAGGACTCAATATAAGGCTGAATGCTATGAATCAATACAACTTGTGTGTGTGTGTGTGTGTGTGTGTGTGTGTGTGTGTGTGTGTACACTACTGCCTTAGTCTCTGGTGCAGAGTTACTCAGCTGTCTTTAGGTTCTTTTTCAGATTCTTTTCCCTTCAGTTCAGTTCAGTTCAATCGATCCATAGTGTCCGACTCTTTTCGACCCCATGATTCGCAGCACGCCAGGCCTCCCTGTCCATCACCACCTCCCGGAGTTCACTCAGACTCACGTCCATTGAGTCAGTCATGCCATCCAGCCATCTCATCCTCCGTTGTCCCCTTCTCCTCCTGCCCCCAATCCCTCCCAGCATCAGAGTCTTTTTCAATGAGTCAACTCTTCACATGAGGTGGCCAAAGTACTGGAGTTTCCGCTTTAGCATCGTTCCTTCCAAAGAACAACCAGGGCTGATCTCGTTTCCCTTACAAGTTATTAAAAATTACTGAGCATAGTTGCATGTGCTATGTGGTAGGTCCTTGGTGTTTATTTTACATAAATGGCCACCCAGTCCAGTATTCTTACCTGGAGAATCCCATGGACAGAGGAGCCTGGTGAGCTACAGACCGCTCAGTCCTGTCTGACTCTCTGCGATCCCATGGACTGTAGCCCACCAGGCTCCTCTGTCCACGGGATTCTCCAGGTGAAAATACTGGAGTGAGCGGGCAGCCCCTTCTCCAGAGGATCTTCCTGACCAGGGATGGAACCCAGGTCTTCTGCAATCGCAGGCAGATTCTGTTCTGTCTGAGCCACCAGGAAAATGTGGATATGGCAGTCTCCACCTCCTATTTAATCCCTCTCCCCACCCCCAACCTTCTCCTCTGGTAACCACAAATTTGTTTTCTATGTCTGTGAGTCTCTCTTTTGTAAATAATCTCATTTGCATCTTGATTCTGCAATCCCACTCCTGGGCGTGTGTCTGGAGAAAACCATAACTTGAACAGATACATGTATCCGCACCGTACACTGCAGCGGTATTTACAACAGTCAGAACATGGGAGAAAAGTTTGCCTGTTGCAGATGAATGGATAAAGAAATCACACACACACACACACACACACACACACACACACACACACACAGTGGAATACTACTCAGCCATAAAAAAGAATGACATCATGCCATTCACAGCAACATGGATGGACTCAGAGATTATGATACTTAGTGAAGTAAGTCAAAAGACAAATATCACCTCGTGGTGCTTATATGTGGAATCGAAAAAAGAAAAACACTCAATTCTTCTTAGTCACCCTTTTAACTCATTGCTGCTGCTGCTGCTGCTGCTAAGTCACTTCAGTTGTGTCCGACTCTGTTGGAGCCCATAGACGGCAGCCCACCAGGCTCCTCCGTCCCTGGGATTCTCCAGGCAAGAACACTGGAGTGGGTTGCCATTTCCTTCTCCAGTGCATGAAAGTGAAAAGTGAAAGTGAAGTCGCTCAAGTTGTGCCCAACTCTTAGCGACCTCACGGACTGCAGCCCACCAGGCTCCTCCGTCCACAGGGTTTTCCAGGCAAGAGCACTGGAATGGGGTGCCATTGCCTTCTCCTCTTAACTCGTTAGGTAAAAGTAAAATATTAATAAAAGGAAGTTCTAGTACTTTCTACACCCAAAGTAATTATCGTACGAACTTCACCCTATGTTAGAGAACACCATTGGAGCTCAGCGAAACTGAGGCTGCTGGTGGATTGAACTGAACTGATCTGACAGTCACACACAGGTGATGGTAGCAAAAAGCACTGTTAGATTCAAAAAGCCTCGTTTCCTCCTTCATCTTTATCTCTCTCTCTTTTTAAACCTTTATACTGAACTACTATGGATCCTTGTTAAAGATAAATCCATGTTAGTGATACTTTAACGAGACCAAGAAGAGAATGACTTTAAAAACTGGCTTAAAACTGAACATTCCAACAACTAAGATCATGGCATCCAGTCCCATCACTTCATGGCAAATAGATGGAGAAGAAATGGAAACAGTGACAAACCTTATTTTCTTGGGCTCCAGAATCACTGCAGACGGTGACTGCAGCCATGTCATTAAAAGACACTTGCTCCTTGGAAGAAAGGCTATGACAAAGCTAGACAACATATTGTAAAGCAGAGACATTGCTTTGTCCACAAAGGCCCATCTAGGCAAAGCTATGGTTTTTCCAGTGGTCATGTGTGGATGTCAGAGTTGGACTATAAAGAAAGCTGAGCGCTGAAGAATGCATGCTTTTGAACTGTGGTGTTGGAGAAGACTCTTGAGAGTCCCTTGGATTGCAAGGAGATCCACCCAGTCCATTCTAAAGGAGATCAGTCCTGGGTGTTCATTGGAAGGACTGATGCTGAAGCTGAAACTCCAATACTTTGGGCACTTGATGCAAAGAGTCAACTCATTGGAAAAGACCCTGCTGCGGGGAAAGACTGAGGGCAGGAGGAGAAGGGGATGACAGAGGATGAGACAGCTGGATGGCATCACCGGCTCGATGGACGTGAGTTTGAGCAAACTCTGGGAGACAGTGACGGACAGGGAAGCCTGGCGTGCTACAGTCCCAGAGGTCGAAAAGAGACAGGATTGAGTGACTGAGGGACAACAAACGGAGACTGAAGGATGAAAGGGGGACTTCCCTGGCAGTCCAGTGGTTGAGACTTTGCCTTTCCACGCAGGGGGTACGGCTTTGATCCTTGGTTGGGGGACTATGCTCCCATATTCCATGGAGTGCGGGCAAAATGTAAAAAATACATTCAGAAAAAAAAAAAAAAGAATGAAGGATGGGAACCAACACTGACCTGGCCAGTGTGGAACCGGCACTAAGTGTACTAAGCGTACTAAGCGTACTAAGCAACAGCTGCAGGACTCTGATTCTCACCGGAACCCAGGAACGCCACAGGAAGCCACGAACAAAACTCACGCTACCTTGGAGGGTTTGCAAGGTCCAGACAAAGATCAAGAGACACACACAATGGGGAGAAATGAAGGGGGCTAACTCTGAACCACAGAGGATGACTTCCTTTTTTCCCATTGTTCATAAAGGACCAGAGAAAGACCACTTTCTTTCTTTTTTTTTTTAACACAAATTAAATTTGGCAGGGGAAGGTTCTGACCAATGCTAGATAAAAACGGAGGGAGGGAAAATGTTGGTTCTTGGGGAAAATGTGCCCTTCTCCATCAGGGGCATGTTTATTCAAGTGTTACCTGTTTATCCCAGTAAGTTTTTGCATCCACGGTGGAGGAAAACACAGAAGCAATGTTGATACTTGTTTTCAGTGAAGGGCTCCATGTTTTCCATTTACCACTGTCCACTGTTGAGCAAAACAAAGAAGCAATGTTGATACTTCTTTTCAATGAAGGGCTCCATGTTTTCCATTTAGCACTGGAAACCCAAGGACAGTTTCGAAATGTCTTTAGACATGGTTGTTACTTGTCTTAAGCAGGAATAAATTCTAGCTACTTTTCCCCTGAAAGTGCTTTAGGGCTTAACTATAGATATTTTTGAAGCAAGGACAGAGCTGGTTGCAAACTATTCAACGAAATGCAAAGCTTGGGATTTTGTGCTGAGTCAGTTTACAGCCGAAAACAAACCTCCCAAACAACAATGCTCTTCCTCCAACTTTTAAGAAAGAAGGATGCTGATGACTTACTCTGGGCTCCTGCCAAGTTCAGCTGAATTTCTCACAGCAGCACCCCTACCAATGCAAGCTGACACCCCTACCACATGCATCTCGCCTCTCAGCTCTTAACTTCTGCGTGGGGACAACGTCTACAGCGCTCTGCAGGTAGTCAGCGGCGTCAGACGCGACAAAGACAGCCGGGGTGTGGAAACAATCCCAGCCTTCGGGGAGACGTACCCAAGAGGCCGCCGTCCAAGGTGCGCTGGAAACCCTCGCCTTGGAAAGAAGTCTGTTGTTGCAGCAGTTTTTCCGCTTTAAGCAATCCTTGATTCAACCATAACCAGAAGTCCTTCTAGCAGCAGTTAGAAGCCCTGATGCCCACCCCAGTGCTCTGTGGACGGAAGCCCGGTGATGAGGATGTTATTTTTCATCTTGCTACAAAATCTTCGGGGGACCGGTAATTTACAACCATCAGGTCATCGCAACGGGAACAATCAAAGGGACTTCCCTGGTGGTCCGGCAATGAAGAATCTTGCCTTGCGACACGGGGGACACGGGTTCAGTTCCAACATGCCTTGGAGCAACTTAAGCCTGCCTGCCACAACTGCCGAAGTCGTGATCTACAGCCTCAGAGCCGCAACTTCTGAGCCTGAGTACAGAAACGACTGAAAGAAACCCACACGGCCTTAGGGCCCCTGCTCCACCACGAGAAGCCACTGCAGTGAGAAGCCCCCACCACCTCAACGAAGAGTAGCCCCCCCCCTTGGTGACTACAGATGTAAAGCAATAAAGACCCAGTGCAGGCATTAAAAAAAATTGATTAATTAATGATCAAAGGAAATCTCTAGCCACACGTGGCAGAGTCAGATGTCTTCCTTGGGGGGGTGGGGATCTTTCACATTCTAATTTTGGCAGGTGTTTTAACTGTCCCCTCTGTTAGGCCGTGAACACATTTCTTTTTCCTACTTAGAACATACGACTCGTCAATCCTCATGAGTTCTGACCCAACACAGCCTCACAGAGTATTCTGATGCTGTTTAGCGAGTTGACGTGGACCTATGCTAGACGTCAGCCAAAACCATCCGCTATGCCCCCAGCATTCTTAAGACCCTAAGAACATGTCTGTTACGTAGATTGTATGGTTTCGATCCCGGAGACCAACACGGAACCATCATTTAGCAAATGAAGATCTGGTACATTTCTGTGTTGAGTTTAAGTATATATTGCAATGGTGGTCATTTGCAACATTTTTTTTTTAAGAAACAGAATTATAAATGTCATTCTATGTGGGCAAAATACAGATGTGAGAAATCATTTGCCCATCTTGGTGTTCATACAGAACAAAGCCACTTTTAACACTGTGCATTACTGAGGAGTCAGAATTTACATTTGTTTTCCATTTCTTTTGCAGCTATGCTAATTATTTTCTTTAAAGCGTAATGATGAAAACCACAACATGCCTCTGGAATCTTTGAGGTAAGTTTCAGAGGAAACAAATATACCGAGTTACCAAATAAAATTTCTACCAGATTTCAGTGAGCTGTTTGAGAAACCGAGACGGGAAGGCTGAAGACAGCATCGGTCTGCTCTCTCACTCGGCAACGATCTCTGTTACTAAGACAGCTGAACGTTCAGAGAGCTTTGATTCATATTTCAGTAGGTGTCACTTGAAATCTGTCAGAGACCTGGTATTCGCTTGCAAGTCTTTCTGTCATATCTGCAGTCTTTGGGGCTTCATTGATGCACCTTTAAAACACTGCAATAAAAAATCAATTTACAGCAGTTGCTGCATGTGGTAGTTCATCGTCTGCCATAGAACCACGACGGTTTTCATCATTAGCAATCTAGTCTTCCTCACGTAAAACCATCGCGTCCTGGGATGTTCTCTGCTGCCACAGAAATGGCACTGAACCCAACTGGACTTCTCAGGGTGACACCACGTCTAGGTGATACCTCTGGCAGAAGAAAGGATTGCTTGGCTGTTTATCAACGTAGCAGTTTAAAAACATTTTAAAAATCTATTCCTTTCATACTAGTTCAAGCTAAAGTTATTA
This sequence comes from Madoqua kirkii, assembly GCA_006408675.1. Taxonomy (NCBI): domain Eukaryota; kingdom Metazoa; phylum Chordata; class Mammalia; order Artiodactyla; family Bovidae; genus Madoqua; species Madoqua kirkii. The sequence goes on along the minus strand of SJYC01001309.1, from coordinate 6,094 downwards.
AAATACCCGATCAGAACTTCAAATATATTCCTTTTTTTAAGATTTTTTTGTGTGGACCATTTTCTAGAAGTCTTTATTGAATCTGTTATAATATTGCTTCTACTTTTTCATGTTTTTGCTGCAAAGCATCTGAGACCTCAGTTCCCTGATTAAGGCTTTCCTGTCCATCATCAGATCCCGGAGTTCACTCAAACTCATGTTGGTCCCATCAGTGGTGCCATCCAACCATCCCATCCTCTGTCGCCCCCTCCTCCACCTGCCTTCAATCCTTCCCAGCATCAGGGTCTTTTCCAATGAGTCAGTTCTTCACATCCGGTGGCCAAGGTATTGGCGTTTCAGCTTCAACATCAGTCCTTCCAGTGAACACTCAGGACTGATCTCCTTTAGGATGGACTGGTTGGATCTCCTTGCCCAAGGGACTCTCAAGAGTCTCCTCCAGCACCACAGTTCCAAAGCCTCAATTCTTTTGCGAGACGGTGAAGACTAAAAGCGGCAGGGAGAGTAGGGAACATCTTCGATGCCACCAAGCGGTCTGCAGGGTCGCCTCTCTGAACTGTGCCAATCAGCTGCTGTGGTTATCCTGACATTGCATGCCCATTCATTGTTTCCCTGGAACTCTGCTGAATCCAGATGTTTGGGTCCCGGTGCGCTGATTTAGGGCAAGCAGACAAAACTGGTCCTCAGGAGCATCTCCTCCTCGCGTGGGGGCGTTTGTTTACTCAACGTGCAAGTGGGCTGAGCTGCTGGAAAATGAGCATCTGACAGTGTGGTCCACTCCAGCATGGCCCCGAGAGCTGAGAGCACCCGTCCCCTACCTCTTCCGAGGCTTCCTTCCTGTTCGGTTCAAAAAGAAAAACAAAAACAAAAATCTGCAACACGATGCTGCTTGCAACTGTATCAGATCCATATACTGATTTTGAAGCAGTGTATTTTTTTCATCCTCTTAACCAAAAGTATTTTTTCCTTCAATATGCACAAAAGAGCTCCTGAATTTATCTAGTATATATAGGTAATATGCATAAGGCAGGGCTCTGCAAAGAGTGAGCTTCCCTGGTGGCTCAGATGGTAACGAGTCTGCCTGCAGTGCAGGAGATGAGGGTTGATCCCTGGTTCAGGAAGATTCCCCAGGAGGAGGGCATGGCAGCCCATTTTAGTATTTTTGCCAGGAGAATCCCATGGACAGAGGAGCCTGGTGGGCTACAGTTCATGGGGTCACAAAGAGTCGGACATGACTTGAGTGACTAAGCACACACAGTACATATATGTTCATAAATATATGGTATATGATATACTGAAGTCCTTCCATAAAAATATATTAGAAAAAATACCTTATATTAGATGTATATTCAAGTTTCCCTGGTGGCTCAGACGGTAAAGCGTCTGCCTGCAATGCGGGAGACCTGGGTTCGATTCCTGGGTTGGGAAGATTCCCTGGAGAAGGAAATGGCAACCCACTCCAGCACTCTTGCCTGGAAAATCCCATGGACGGAGGAACCTGATAGGTTACAGTCCATGGGGTCACCAAAGAGTTGGACATGACTGAGCGACTTCACTTATATGCATACAGGATGTAGAAAGAGATAATGACTAAGAAAATGAAGCCATGTTTGTATATAATAAATTTAATATAATAATGTTTTCCTTAGGCTTTCTATCATTTTGGTTGCTATTATGAATACAGTGTAGTTTTTCCTCTCTTCCTCTTGGATATGGTTAGAGAGAAAGCTTTATATGTGACTTGCATCATTTATTATAATAGCTTATCTTACAAATTGTTAAATACTTTTAATTTAAAAAATTAGATATACAGTATCATTGTCTGCATACTAAACTTTTCTGTAACTTAAAATATGTAAAATGATTTATTTTTTCTGGCCTGTGTGATTTAATGCTTCAAAGCAATGTTGGCTGAGAATGGTGATATCACATCGGTTCAGTTCAGTCGCTCAGTGGTGTCCGACTCTTTGCGACCCCATGGACCGCAGCACGCCAGGCTTCCCAGTCCATCACCAGCTCCCGGGGCTTGCTCAAACTCATGTCCATCGAGTCAGTGATGCCACCCAACCATCTCATCCTCTGTCGTCCCCTTCTCCTCCCGCCTTCAATCTTCCCCAGCATCAGAGTCTTTTCCAGTGAGTCAGCTCTTCGCATCTGGTGGCCAAAGGGTTGGAGTCTCAGCTTCAGCATCAGTCCTTCCAATGAACACCCTGTTCAGTGGCTTAGTCATGTCTGAGTCTTTGCAACCCCATGGACTGCAGCACGCCAGGCTTCCCAGTCCATCACCAACTCCCGGGGCTTGCTCAAACCCATGTCCATCGAGTCAGTGATGCCACCCAACCATCTCATCCTCTGTCGTCCCCTTCTCCTCCCGCCTTCAATCTTCCCCAGCATCAGAGTCTTTTCCAGTGAGTCAGCTCTTCGCATCTGGTGGCCAAAGGGTTGGAGTCTCAGCTTCAGCATCAGTCCTTCCAATGAACACCCAGGACTGATCCCCTTTAATCGTATATCCCTGGATGGCACGTACCCCTGTTTTTGTTTTTCCTATTTTTATTAGAACTAGTTTATTCCTTCTTTCTTATGATAAGTGGTGGTATGTAGTCTCCTTCGTGGTTAGGTTGTTTTCCTCTAGTCCTATCTCAGACTTTACTCGGGAGCAGCTACTGAATATATCTCACGCTTTGGGTCATGAGCTACCACGGATATGAACGCATGGTTTACCCTTTAGTTTGCTACAAAGGAAGACCCTCAATCATTGTTGCATTCTGGACTGAAAATGTCAGGCATCTTCTTGAATATCTTAGGCTCTGCTGCTAAGTCAGTTCAGTCATGTCTGACTGTGCAACTCCATAGACGGCAGCCCACCAGGCTCCCCCGTCCCTGGGATTCTCCAGGTAAGAGTACTGGAGTGGGTTGCTATTGCTTTCTCTACTGACTAATAACCCATAAGTTTTTGCATCAAATCATAACTGATAATCATATATATTCTAGAATTTGTTCAATGATTCTGTACTTTAGCAAGTTTAAGCATTAAAATTATACCCATACCATGAAACTGGACTGTTTCCCAGTTTTTTTTTCCCTACAGCCTAGAAAAGTCTTCATTACATAGAAATGACTTGTACCTTAAAGCTCAAATAGATGCCGGCTGTAATACCATCTGGGTCTGATGAGTATTATTTTTTTAAAACCTGTGTCTCTTTAAGTTGCTTTTTCAACACCCTCCTTGATTACCTGTGGATTCAGTTTTCTGCCTCTTTGGGATATTCTTTCAAGAAATCAGCCATTCTCTTCAGAATTCTCAAGTGGATTGCAATAGCAGTGTACAAAATATGTTCTCATAATTCTTTCCATCTCTTTAATATATGATTACATTGCTATTTTTAATCATAATCTCATCCATTTTTGCTTCATCTAATTTTCTAATCTCACTTTCTGAAAAAAATTAACTTCAGTGGAATAGCATCTGGATATATTTATGACATTAATTATGGCTATTATTTACCCTATTTTAGAAGTTTTCAGTCTTTTCTTTAATCACTTACTTTGCTTTATTATGAATACTTTTTATCAAGTTGAAGTTCATCTCTACTGCTAGTTTACTGAGAGCTTTTATCATGAATATGTGTTGGATTTTGTTAAATGTTTTCTGTGCATCCACTGATGAAACCACGTGTGTACCACGCGTGTGTGTTTTTTTTCCACACAGTGTACAGTGTTAATGTCATGAACTACATTCATTTTTGAATACTGAACCCACAACGGATTCACTGCAGGAAGATTCCCACTTGGTCACGGAGTATAACTCTTCTTTTACTTCTTTATATTTGAGTCACTAACTTTGTCCTAACGATCTTGCGTCTGAGTTCATGGGAGAGAGTTTACCTTCAGTTTTCTTACGATGTCTCTCGTCTTCACAGAATGACTGAGGACGTGTTCCTTCTGCTTCCATCCTCTGACGGAGGCTTTAGAACTGGTATAATTCCTTCCTCACGTGTTTGGTAACATTCACCAGGGAACCCACTTGTGCCTCCTGCTTTCTGCTCTGGAAGGTTATTAATTTTCGATTCAATTTATTTAGGAGAGCTAGGCCCAGTCACTTCATCTCTTTCTTCTTATGTGAATTCGGGAAGACTGTATCTTTCAAGGGATTGGTTCACTTCATCTAGGTCACCAAATGTGTGGCCATAGAGTCATTCACAGAATTCCCTTTTTATCCTTTTCGTTTTAAAACTTGCTTTCCTATTTTCATTGATTTCTGCTGATTCTGACTATTTCTTTTCTTCGGCTAAAAACTCGGATTGCTGAGTTTTAGATTTCTCCTCATTCTAATTTCTCTTTTAAGCATTGCCTGCATCGCATCAGACAAATTTTGATAAGGGGTGATTTCATTTCCAGCTAGTTCAAACTACTTTAAACTTTCTCTTGAGGTTTCTTTTACCTCTGTGTGATTGAGAGGTGTGCTCATTTCCACGTATTTGGGGTTTTCCACCTCTCTTTCTGTTACCGATGTCTAGCTTAATTCTGCTGTGTCTTGAGAGCAGATAGTGTCCGATTTCCACCCCTGTAAGTTTGTGCTTACGGCTCAGAGTAGGGTCTGTCTGGGACAGTGACTGCACGTGATCTCGAGAAGCACGTGTCCTCCCCTGCTGGACGGAACAACCAACAGATGTGACTTACACACTCCTGATTCCTGCTACCTGAGCTCCCCTTCCTCCTGCTGGAATCGTGAGGGCATCCTTCTTCAGTATTTACCGTATAAAACTTAATAGAGTTCCTTGCAGTAAGTGAACAGAAAATTGCACCCCCACCCCGCGGCCCCCTGGAATTTTCAACTCAGACTTGTCCACGTGAGCCTCCAGTAATTCATCAATGCTGGGGACAGTGGTGTCTTCCTCTCTGCATGGATTTGAGAAGAGCTGTTGATTTTTCCCCTTTCTTGTGGAACCAGAAACCAGATGTCTTCTTTTGCTTTTCCAATTACGTTTTCCAGTTTCTTATACAGAAGATGTATTTCATTTATATTCAGTCTTTTTCAAGGTAATAAGGACAGTTTGGGTGGATATAAATAGGTCTGCCACGGGCTTTGCCATATGGGATTCACCTTTTCATTACGTGGTAGACAAGTGACAATTAGTTCTGCTATAATTTTCCCTTTGATCTGGGTCTCACTTTCCACAGTCCTCTTTTTCTCATCAGTGTACACATGAGTCAACTTATAAATGATGGGGGCGTGGTCAATCTGTACTGCTGTTATGCAGTTTCGTGTGTGAAAGTGTTTTGTAAAACCTGGACATTTTCTGTTTACTTAGGATTTTTTTTTTAAACCAAGTCATAATCAGTATGTGGATTCACACTTGCAGACATATCTGTGTGTAAATATACAAGTGTATAGATATGCTTACGGATACAGATATAGGTACAGTTACAGATAAATATAGTTGTACACTTCGATATAGAGACAATGACAGATGCTGATATAGATACAATTACACATATAGGGACAGTTACAGACATAGATAGTTACATACATAGATACAGATACAATTACAGATGTAGATATAGACATATTACAGATATAGGTATAGTTACAGATATAGTTAGAGACTTAGATATAGAGACAATTACAGACACAGATATAGATATAATTACAGAAATAGGTAGAGTTATGGACATAGTTATACACTTAGATATAGATACAATTACAGATATAGATATAGGTATAGTAACAGACATTTATATTTAGATATAGATACAGATACAGATATAGGTACAGTTACAGATATAATTATAGACTCAGTTATAGACACAATTACAGATGTTGATATAGATATAATTACAGATATAGATATAGGTACAGTAACAGACACAGACAGTTATATATTTAAATATAGATACAATTACAGATATAGATAGGTATAGTAACAGACATCAGTCAGTTCAGTTCAGTCACTCAGTTGTGTCCGACTCTTTGTGACCCCATGAATCGCAGCACGCCAGGCCTCCCTGTCCATCACCAATGCCCAGAGTTCACTCAGACTCACATCCATCAAGCAGGTGATGCCATCCAGCCATCTCATCCTCTGTCGTCCCCTTC
>SJYC01001308.1:0-13069 GCA_006408675.1 Madoqua kirkii | reverse complement strand
TTCATCAAGAGGCTTTTTAGCTCCTCCTTACTTTCTGCCATAAGGGTGGTGTCATCTGCATATCTGAGGTTATTGATATTTCTCCCGGCACTCTTGATTCCAGCTTGTGTTTCTTCCAGTCCAGCGTTTCTCATGATGTACTCTGCATAGAAGTTAAATAAGCAGGGTGACAATATACAGCCTTGATATCCTGCTTTTCCTATTTGGAACCAGTCTGTTGTTCCATGTCCAGTTCTAACTGTTGCTTCCTGATCTGCATACAGATTTCTCAAGAGGCAGGTTAGGTGGTCTGGTATTCCCATCTCTTTCAGAATTTTCCACAGTTTGTTGTGATTCACACAGTCAAAGGCTTTGGCATAGTCAACAAAACAGAAATAGATGCTTTTCTGGAACTCTTTTGCTTTTTCCATGATCCCATCACTTCATGGCAAATAGGTGGGGAAACAGTGGCTGCCTTTATTTTTGGGGGGCTCCAAAATCACTGCAGATGGTGACTGCAGCCATGAAATTAAAAGACGCTTGCTCCTTGGAAGAAAAGCTATGACCAGCATAGACTGCATATTAAAAAGCAGAGACACCACTTTGCTGAGAAAGGGGCTTATTCTAAAAGCTATAGTTTTTCCAGTAGTCATGTATGGATGTGAGAGGTGGACCATAAACAAGGCTGAGCACCAAAGAATTGGTGCTTTTGAACTGTGGTGTTGGAGAAGACTCTTGAGAATCCAAGGACTCTCATGCCAGTAAGATCAAGCTGGTCAATGCTACAGGAAACCAATACTGAATATTCATTGTAAGGATTGTTGCTGAGGTTCAAGTTCCAACACTTTGGCCATCTGATGGGAAGAGCCAACTCATCAGAAAAGACCCTGATGCTGGGACAGATTGAAGGTGGGAAGAGAAAGGACAGCAGAGGATGAGATGGTTAAATGGTATCACCAACTTGATGGACAAGAATTTGGATAAGCTCTGGGAGTTGGTGATGGACAGGGAAGCCTGGCGTGCTGCAGTCCACGGGGTCACATTTCCAACACTTTGGCCATCTGATGGGAAGAGCCAACTCATCAGAAAAGACCCTGATGCTGGGACAGATTGAAGGTGGGAAGAGAAAGGACAGCAGAGGATGAGATGGTTAAATGGTATCACCAACTTGATGGACAAGAATTTGGATAAGCTCTGGGAGTTGGTGATGGACAGGGAAGCCTGGCGTGCTGCAGTCCACGGGGTCACAAAGAGCTGGACACGACTGAGCGACTGAACAAGAGGGGCAACAGCAAGAACAACGTAATATGCTCTTACTAAAGCCGGGGAAGGTAAAGCAATGGGTAAATGCATCCCAGAACGTCCGGAGACTTATGGAGAATGATGCTAAGAATCAGGTTGCTGTTGGTCAGTTTCTCAGGCATGTCTGACTGTTTGCAGCCCCACGGGCAGCGCACGCCAGGCTCCCCTGTCCATCAGTATCTTCCTGAGTTTGCTCAAACTCAAGACGGAACGTTGAGTCACGGCTTTCCATTGTTCTGGCTCTCCCGGTCCTAGAGTTACACCCCTGACCTGCAGAGTGGGAGCTCCCGGGTCCGCCCCTCTTGGTTCTGGGCTTGGAGAGGAGACCTGGTCAGGCCGGAGGGAAGCGGATGACATTGATGTGCTCCAGCTTGCAGCTGAAGCCTGAAGAGGCACAGCTTGTTGACTGCACTCCCTTTGGGAGACCGTGTCCCAAGCCGTCACTGGTAAAAAGGAATGGGATGCCTATTCAAACAAATCCCCACACGCATTCGAGTCACACGTACATTGGTTTTTCATTATCTGAGATCTAGGATAATCCACCCCACTAGAGGAGTCTTTTCCAACATGGCAGAAACAAAATTTAAGAAGATTCCAGTTGAATTTGAAAAGCTCTCCCTTAGAAAGACAACATTAGTATTACTAGCATTTAAACCACTGAGTTAAAATATTAACATCTCCCACTTACAGTGAAATTTAATCATGTATAGCAAGGTCATGCACATATTAGTGGTTCACAAGTATAAATGATAAAAGGGAATGAGGCTCCTGTCTTAGTAACAGGAAAAAGTCAGAATCTTCTAAATGGATTTTATAAGCCTCGAATCTATCATTATTAATGTGTGGCTTCTAGGCTGACTTACCATGGACTGTAGTCCACCAAGCTCCTCTGTCCACAGGATTCTCCAGGCAAGAATACTGGAGTGGGCTGCCATTTCCTTCTCCAGCGGATCTTCCCGAGCCAGGGATTGAACCCAGGCCTCCCACATTAAAAGCAGATGCTTTAACCTCTGCACCACTTAGAGAAGCCACATTGAGAACCTCAGGGGAACATAATTCAAAGCTTTCCAGTCTAATAAGCTCTGTCATTCATAAAAAGTGACTTCTTCATAGATATGTGGTTACCAAGGAGGTGGGAAAGGGATCGACTAACCGTTTGAGGTTGGTAAATAATTATATACAGGACGGATAAACAATAAGGACCTAGTGGAGAGCACAGGAAACTCCATTCAATATCCTGTGATAGATCATGATGGAAGAGAATCTGGAAAAGAGTGTGTGTGTGCGTGTGCGCGGGTCTGTGTAGAGTCAAGCCCTTGGTTTTTCCAGCAGTCACTTACAGATGTGAGAAAAGGGAAGTGTTGTTCGCTCAGTGGTGTCTGACTCTTTGCAACCTCATGGAACCCACCAGGCTCCTCTGTCCGTAGAATTCTCCAGTATTCTGGCCTGGGTAGCCTTTCCCTTCTCCAGGGGATCTTCCCAACCCAGGGATCGAGCCCAAGTCTCCCACACTGCAGGTGGATCCTTTAGCACTGAGCCACCAGGGAAGCCCCATTGAACCTGAATCTAACACAAATGCTCCAAGTCACCAAAGAGCTCTTAATATAATAAGGAAGGCAGAAATGGTTAGGGGAAACTATGTGTTTAATAGATGCAGGCTCAGAAACTATCATCCCTCCCTGTAAATACTGAGAACACCTTTGGTTGGCTGACTCTGAAGAGAAGGGAAAATGTACAGGGCTGGGACGTCTCCCACTCACTAAGGCTTCGTTAGCTAGCACTGAAGGGGAGACCAGACTTCATGACAGCTCACGAGCTTTCCAAAGCCAAGCTGAAAGGATGAGAATAATGCAGGTTTGATCGGTAATTCAAGCTACAAGCGATGCCCAGCATTTATTTCAAATACATAGACACACACACATGTTACCACTGAAAGGCTGCCCTTAACTCACTGTACAGGAAATATCCCTGTAAGATGCAATGAAGCCTGTATACACTATAATAAAACTTAGGATCCTACAGAGACAAAGACATTAAGAAAAAGTGTTTGTTTTTTTTTAAATTGAGTAGAATAAAGGAGAAACAGGGATGAAAACTGAGATAAAAGAAACATAAATGTAGGGCTTCCCTGGTGGTCCAGTGGTTACAAATCCCCCCACCAGGGCAGGGAAATGGGGGTTGGTTCGATCCCCGGTCCAGGAAGATCCCACGTGCTGTGAAGCAACTAAGCCCACGTCCACAAACACCAAGTCTGTGCTCTGGAGCCCGGGGGCTGCAACTACTGAGCCCGAGTGCCCTAGATCCTGTGCTCCCCAACAAGAGAGGGCACTGCAATGAGACCCTGTGCAGCCAAATAAATAAATAAACAGCAAAAATTTTTAAAAAAGAAAATGACTTGTAAGAAAGTCCTGTCAGAAATAAAGGTGATACTGCTCATTCTGTGAATGTCTGATATCAAATCGGGAGCAAACAGAGAATGCAGCAGATAGTAGGTTAACATTAGGGCTCACTGTACGTCAACAAGCACCTTTTAGAACGTGCGTCATTGCAAAACTGGATGCAGACGAGCGTGACGGCTTCAGCTCTCACTTTTGGAGCTGGGCCTCACACAGGTTCTGCCATTTCTGCTGAGCAGCTCAGGCATTCCAGAGACTTCTGCAGCACCGTAGCACAGCCTGGAAACCTAAGTGGTTCTCAGGCGTGTTGCTGGCAAGGGGAAGATCCACTGCGCTTCATGGTACGGGGTGTCCTGTCGCAGAGTCGGACACGATGAGCGACTGAACTGAACTGGGACGTCCCGCTTTAACGTTGACCGTCCACCCTGGGGCTTCCTCTCTGCCTCCCAAGAACCTGGCTTTTGCATATCAGAGAGCCTAACATCACAGCGCAAACATACCGGAAAGCCAGCTCTATCACCGCAGTCAATTCCTCCAAAGATTGAGTCGGGACGACCTCAAGACACTTGCTTACCCAGAGATGTACAGTGATTTATATTTCAGTTCAAGCTTAGCTTGCAGAGGCAGATTCCAAGTTTAATTACATGTATACAGTGTTGCTCATTCCATTCACGGAGTTCAATGTCATGATGGATTTCCAGGAAATCCCACCCACACAACATGTATTTGAGGAATTTGGGTCAGAAACCTCACTGCCAATTCTCTTTCTCCATAGGGCAAAAAAAAAAAAAAAAAAATGCATCTCTTAGTCCCATTGTCTGGGGTGAAGGCTCAGGGAAGGAAGGAAGGACGAGATGCAGAAAGGACGTCTGAAGAAAATAAATGAGCACTGAGTGTGTTATTTCCATTCCGAACGGGTTTTAAGAATACCCTAAGCAGGTTTAGTCCACTCCACGGATAGATGAGATGGTGATTCAACAGCCCTGCTCCCCGAGACTCAGTCTGGAATGGATTCTTCTCGCTTTCTCCTGGAAGGAGTTTAGCATTGTTTCTGCACTGAAGCCTGAGCTTCAGATGGCAGGTAGAAGGCGTCGGGGTTTAAAGGCTCAAAAGCTTCTGAAACCCCAGCACTGCTGAACCCCCTGGAGAAAACAGCATCTTAGAAGGGCTCACAGCGGCTCCCGCTGGTACAGCGACCTGCAGACAAGCTGGAGGGCAACTGTCCACCAAGCGGTCAGCCTCCCTGAGATGCTGGAAACGGCTCTTCCTCTGGGTACCAAGGGACTGGCGGACTCTCAGACCCAGACAACCTCAAGCCAGCACTGACGAGTTTGTCCGGAGAAAACGAGACGTGCGCCTCGCCAAAGTGGGTGGTGCTCGTGTGAAGACAGCATGCACGGTCTCTCCAGTGGGAGGCTCACGCCCCTCGCTGCCTGCCCCAGATCCAGAGACGGGAGACTGTCCACGCACCAAGCGGACTTTCACAGGTCAGCTCCCCACCAGGCCCTGCTCCCCACATCCCTGGACCAAGCTCTCATTGCTTTCTGTGAACTGGGGCCAAATTCTGCAGTTACAGGTCTTGGAATAATTTTTTTTTTCAATTGGAAGCCTGATGGGGGGGGGGGTGTTTCTCATTCAGGCAGTGTCCCCTCCAAGTAAATCCATCATCCCATGTATTGACACCATTTAGACAAGCATCAGAGGATGCTTTCACATAGAGGCCAAACCCTCACCAGAAATGGATTTAAAACAAAGTTTCCCATAAAGTCTCACAGTGACATCACCACTAGGCTCACTGAAAAGCTCAGAGGCTATATTCATAGCGCTCTCTGCATCTTAGCTCTTTCCCAACTCCCATGGACTGTCTCAACTCAAAATCACATAACGCTAAGATGGAGAAGCGGAAGACTGCACATTTAGTTCTTCATTTCATTGGGTGTATCTCAGGAGAAGGGCTGAAAGCGTTTTATTCCTCAAGATTATACTCAAGCAACTGATAAAAAGATTAATCTCCAAGATAATCAAGCAGCTCATACAGCTTAATATCAGCGAGACAACACAATCAAAAAAATGAGCAGAAGACCTCAACGGAAATTTTTCAAAGAAAGTATGTACAGATGGCCAGAAAACATATGAAAACAGGCTCAACATTACTCATTATGAGAGAGATGCAAATCCAAATTACGGGGAGGTATCAGCTCACGCTGGTCAGAAGGGCCATCATCAAAAAGTCTACCAACAATAGAAGCTGGAGAGGATGTGGAGAAAAGGGAACCCTCCTACCCTGTGGGTGGGAGTGTAACCTGATACAGGCCGTTAGGGGAAATGGTATAGAGATTCCTTCAGAAACTAGGGATAAATCTACCACTGCTAAGCATATAACCTCAGAAAACCACAATTCTACAAGACACGCACCAGTGTTCATTCCAGTGCTATCCACGACAGCCAGGACGTGGAAGCAACCTAGAATTCCATCAAGGGATGAACGGATAAAGACGATGGGGTAGATATACACGATGGAATACTACTCGGCCATAACGAAGGAAGAAATCTGACTCAGCTGTAGTGATGCAGATGACCCTAAAGCCTCTTATACAGAGTAAAGTAAGTCAGAAACAGACAAACAAGTACCATCTATTAATGCGTATGTATGGAATCTGGAAAACCCGTATTGACAAGCCAAGAGGCGGCTCCAGAAGGAGGCCACATACACACCATTATGCCTGATTCGCCCTGCTGTATGGCAAAAGCCAACACAACATTGTGAATAAATGTTCCCACCAATTTAAAAAGGTAATAACCCGTGAGGAGACAAAACCATTGTATAGTCCAGAAATATGAGTCCTCCAGGTGAGAAGTAGACACCCCCTGATGTATAAAGTGCTGGAAAATTCCGAGAGGAAGGTACCATTTTCCTAAGCCTGTCCATTTAATTTGTGGTCTCGTTTTCCCCGTGATTCCGTGGGACGCACCACTAGGAGCTGGTGAAGAATGCGGAGTCTTAAGCGATTTTCCACCCTTCCCCCCGAACGCTATGGTAAGCATTTTAAACGTTCACAGTGCCACCAACCACCCTTTGGTGCCTGCCTGCAAGGCGAGGTGTTTGCGATCGTGTCACGTTAAGTAATGGGGATAATGAGATTTGTGTTCCTGTCTTTGGATTCAGGAGTCATAAATCTTGAGCGACTTAACAGCGCTTGAGCGGAGATTTCACAAGAGCCTGGGGTTCCTGTGGTCTGTTTGCTCCATCAGACAGCTGTGGACAATAGCTCACCAAGATACTCCAGCGGCGTTACAAGTCACACGACACCAGTTTCCTCTGCGATAACTCAGGGAAACCCATGGGCTCCCTGGTCTCAGGTGAGACATTCTGCAAACGTGTCTGCATGACTTCAACTATGCAGATAATTTTCCTTTCCATTTTGGCAAAATCTCTCTGTTTTCTATCACTCACAACTTTTTGGTTTTTTTTTTTAAGTCTTTGGGGGAAAAAAATTTCCAATGTTTATGCTACAAATATAAAGTACATCAGTTTACCTAGTTTGGGGGTTATAAGAACATGTAGAAAGACATTTTAGTTCTTAAATATGGAAACTTTCCTTTCAGCAGTAATTCAAAAAGACACGGGGGTCGGGGGGAAACAAGACAGGTTCACTGTAGATTTGGGAGATTATATGCAAATAAGAAAATCTTAGTGAAAGAGAATGGAAAAAAAAAACCAACCAGAAAACAAACTTTTGATCTGTTGTATCGATATTTTCAAAGTGCTTCCGGACACTCACTCAGGGCTGATGTAAAACTTTGGAGGCATTTCTTCTCAGATAAATCTGTTCTTTTTGGCTTTAGGTAAACTTACAAAAACCTAAATTAAGTGATGTTTCTTGACTTGACCTGCTCATGTAAGTGAACGTGAAAAGGATATATGTCAACTTCTTCCTCATTTTCTGCATGATCACTGTCCAAAAGCATCCTGTTAAGATTTTGTACTCTTCCTTCCAAATTCTTGTATGAATACACATTACTGCAGGTTTTTGGAAATGATGTTTGGCACACGTTTTCTTCTTGGTACTTATTTTATTTTCCACAGATCCTCACCGTTAAAACCAGCCTTTGGTCCTGAAGCTTAAGGCTCTAGGAAAGGATAAGCACATAAGAAACATTAGAGTTGGATTTCTGGCTTTAAAACGAGGAAGATACGATTCTCTCACTTCATAGCAGAAGTACAGACGTTCTTGGTGGTGTCAGTGGGCAAGATTCCAGCTCCCAATGCAGGGGGGCCTGGGTTCAATCCCTGGTCAGGGAACTAGGATCCCCACATGGTGCAACTGAGTGTTTGCATGCCACAACTAAAGGTCTTGTATGCTGCAAGTAAGACACAGTTCGGTTCAGTTCAGTCGCTCAGTCGTGTCTGGCTCTTTGCAACCCCAGAGACTGCAGCATGCCAGGCTTTGCCAGCAAAAGTCCATCTAGTCAAAGCTGTGGTTTTCCCAGTGGTCACGAATGGATGTGAGAGTTGGACCATAAAGAAAGTTGAGAAAGCGAAGAATTGACACTTTTGAACTGTGGTGTTGGAGGAGATGCTTGAGAGTCCCTTGGACTGTCCAACCAAGGAGATCCAACCAGTCTATTCTAAAGGAAATCAGTCCTGAGTGTTCACTGGAAGGACTGATGCTGAAGCTGAAACTCTAATCCTTTGGCCACCTGATGCAAAGAGCTGACTCATTTGAAAAGACCCTGATGCTGGGAAAGATTGAAGGCGGGAGGAGAAGTGGACAACAGAGGAAGAGATAGTTGGATGGCACCACCAACTCGATGGACATGACTTTGAGCAAGCTCCGGAAGTTGCTGATGGACAGGGAGGCCTGGCGTGCTGTAGTCCCTGGGGTTGCAAAGAGTCAGACACAACTGAGCGACTGAACTGAACGGAACTTCAGTGAAGAGTTTAAAATGGGTGGACTGTGGCTCTATACATTTGCTGACAGCCTTCCATACACACGGCAGATTCAGTACCATGCTTCCTGCCCTCAGTAACTTAGGGCTGGGTCAGCACCACCTGAGTCTCCCCTGCCTCCACCCCCAGCACTCCCCCAGTCCTCCCCCAACCCACTGGGGCATCATCACACCCAGCATGGGTGGGCAGGCCTCGGTTTCCATAGCAACCACCAATCAGATGAATCCTGCTGTATCCCCCTCAGGGAACTGCCGGAGGCTCCTGGGACCTTGGACCCCAAAGGTGTCTTCCTCCCTGCCTATACAATTCAGAGATGCTTCATCCACTCCGAGGTCTGGCCTTATGCTGGAAATCCCTGAGCACTGATTTGAAGTGGTGTTCAGTCAGGGGGCCCTGAAGTATGCCAGAATTAGGGGAGGAAAGGAGCAAAACCCAGAAAAAACTGTAAAAAAAAAAAAAAAGATCCAAAGCCCCAAGTAATCTCTCCGTGAACCAACAAAGACTTTTATGGGACATCAGTCAGGAGTCAACACTCAAGAGAATGGAACGTGAATCTTGTTACATCTGGTTCCCTGTGCACAACGTGAATACTTCAACATCATTTAATAAGAACACTGGAAGGTATACATGATTAAAAAAAAAAAAAGAGCCTAATGATACCAACATTAATACAGGAAATACCAACTGTGACATGTCCACCCTGAACTGCGTACAAGGCCTGGTACTCAGTTTGACGGAGATTCCAAGGAAAGAGGAAGACGTGGTTGCTACTCCTCACTGAACAATGCATTAGTAACAGAAGGAACTTACTAAACGTGAGAAACACTGAAGGTCTAAGAATATGTGCAAACTTATTTACGATCGCCTACTCCAACGTCACAGAGAAAAACAATTGCATCTCTGTCACCGAAAGAATGAGATCAGAAATTTTCTCCCAGAAATGGGGTCTTGCGTTGGGCTCCAAATGATGGAATTCCATGGCAAGTGAGTAGAGGACAGAAGGTAATTTTGGACATCACATGAACGAGGGCAGAGAAGTTAAGTAAGCACAGAGCATGTTTTGAAGAGAGAGGGAAGGCAGGCTTTTGGAATCAGTTCAGTTCAGTCGCTCAGTCATGTCTGACTCCTTGCAACCCCATGGATTGCAGCACGCCAGGCCTCCTGGTCCATCATCAACTCCCAGAATCCACCCAAACCAATGTCTGTTGAGTCAGTGATGCCATCCAACCATCTCATCCTCTGTCACCCCCACCCCTCCTGCCCTCAATCTTTCCCAGCATCAGGGTCTTCTCCGATACAGAAAGGGCTTGTGATAAAACTCAGGACCCAGTTGAGATTACGGAAGTCTGCTGATGAAAGACCGAAGGCTGTCCATTCCAGCAAGGATAAAAAAAGAGAGAATGTTCACTCTCATCTTTATTCACGGTTGTACTGGAGCTCAAGGTGCAGTAACACAGCGGATTGTATTATTAAAGTAAGAATCTTAACAAGGGAGAGGTAAGGGTCTATCAGTGCAGAGACACGCTTTTCTGGGTAGAGAGTGCTGAGATGTACAAAGCATTACTGGGCTTCCCTGGTGGCTCGGTGGTGAAGACTCTGCCTGCCAAGGCAAGGGACACGGGTTCGATCTCTGACGTGGCAAGATCCCACCATGCTGAGGGGCCAGCTAAGTCCATGTCTCACAAGTGCTGAGTCTGCTCGAGAAACCATGAGCCACAACTTCTAAGCCCGTGTGCTCTGGAGCCCCAACAAGAGAAGCCGCCACAGGGAAAATACCTGTGCACCTCGAGAGGAGGCCCTGCTCGCCGCGAACCCACGGGCAGCAGCAGAGACCCAGCACAGCCCCCAAATAAACACTTAAAAAGTCTAATTTCTCCTCGTTCAGGTCAGTTCAGTCGCTCAGTTGTGTCCGACTCTTTGCGACCCCATGGACTGCAGCACGCCAGGCCTCCCTGTCCATCACAAACTCCCGGAGTTTGCTCAAACTCATGTCCATGGAGTTGGTGATGCTATCCAACCACCTGATCCTTGCAGCTCATCTATTCCGTGCTAGGTTAACAAAAGTAGACAACTATTAATCCTAACGAGTGAATTCAGCGTGGGTACAGAATCAAAGGACAATAAACAAAAGGTTGGTCTTTTTACACAACATAGGACCAAACAAATGGAATTTCAAGTACCAAAATGCCACCCCCAGTAACTTCATAAAACAGAGAACAATGGAGATAAATTGAACAAAAGTGGAACAAAGCCTCTACTCTGAAATAACAAAATAGTGCTTCTGCTGCTGCTGCTGCTAAGTCATTTCAGTCTTGTCCGACTCTGTGCGACCCCGCAGACGGCAGCCCACCAGGCTCTTCCATCCCTGGGATTCTCCAGGCAAACAGTGCTGGGAGGGAATTAAAAGTCGATTGAGATACATGAAAAGGTAAGTCACAGATAAGGATTAGAAGACTCAGTATCATCAAGCTCGCAATTGTCTGCAGATTATCCGGAGATGGAATGCAATTCTAACTATCCTGCCAGCCAGCTTTGTTGACACGCAACTCCTGAAATTCAGGAGGAATTGTCAAGGACCTGGAAGAGCCAAACAACTTTTGAGAAAAAAAAATATATCTGGAGGGTCACATGACTTGCTTTCAGTAGTGACTCTGAAGGTCTATTTTCCCAATGCAGGGGGCCCTGGGATCTAGCCCTGGTCGGAGAAATAAAAGTCACATGCCACACGCAGCTAAAGATCCTGTATGCCACGACTAAGAAGAGGAACAGCCAAATAAAGAAAGATTTGGAAAAAAAAAAATGTATGTCCACACATAGACTTGCTCATGTAAGCCTTACTCATCAGGGCCCAATGTTGGAGACCACCACTGTTCCGTCCACAGGAGGAGAGACCAACACCCTGTCTACTGATGCTGGGAATGTCCTTGGTACCAGCGATGAGCTGTGTATACACTCCCTACCACGGGTGCGTCTCGAGAACCCTACGCTCAGGTGAAAGGAGCCGATCACCAAAGAGAAGACTCTGTAAGACGAAATTTGCAGGATGTTTGACAACTTGCAAGCGAATCCACCGGGAAGCTGGGGACAGGTGGCTGGCGGGGAGGGCTGACTTGGAGGGGGGTTCAGATCAGTGGGCAGGCACACGGGGGAACTTCCTGGGGGGCTGCAATGCTCAGTGTTTTCACAGGGGGTGTGTTTCCCACGGGTATGGGAACTAGCTGAACTATTCCTCAAATTGTGCTGTGTTTATTCAGTCGTGTCTGACTCTTGGTGACCCCATGGACTGGAGCCCGCCAGGCTCCTCTGTCCATGGGGATTCTCCAGGTGAGAATACTGGAGTGGCTTGCCATGCCCTCCTCCAGGGGATTTTCCCAGCCCAGGAATCGAACCGGGGTGTCCTGCATTACAGGCAGATTGGTTACTAGCTGAACTACCTGGGAAGCTCATATTCCCGCAAACTAGCACTAAGTCGATCATTTTTCAAAATCTCCTAAAATCATTGAAGAGTTGACATTACGTTCTTTTATTCTGAGCTTCCCTGGTGGATCAGATAATAAAGTATCTGCCTGCAGTATGGGAGACCCTGGTTCAATCCCTGGGTGGGGAAGACACCCTGGAGAAGGAAACGGCAACCCACTCCAGTATTCTGGCCTGGAAAACTCCACGGACAGAGAAGCCTGGTGGGCTACAGTCCACGGGGTCGCAGAGTCGGACACGACTGAGCGACTTCACTTTCTCTTCTTTTTATTCTGCACAAGGCCAGACAAGACAATGGAGGTAAAAATCAAGACACAGATGAGAAAAAGGCTTACACAACTTCCCTTTACTGACATGGACTGTATCTGGATATATATTTTTGGTCTTCTGACTTCCTTGGTGGATCAGAGGTTAAAGCATCTGCCTGCAACTCGGGAGACCTGGGTTCGATCCCTGGGTCAGGAAGATCCCCTGGAGAAGGAAATGGCAACCCAGTCCAGTATTCTCGCCTGGAGAATCCCATGGACAGAGGAGCCTGGTAGGCTACAGTCCATGGGGTCGCAAAGAGTCGGACACGACTGAGCAACTTAACTTTAACTTGGTGGCTTAGTGGTAAAGACCCCAGCTGTCAATGCAGGAGACCCAGGAGACCCAGGTTTGATCCCTGGGTTGGAAAGATCTCCTGGAGGAGGAAATGGCAACCCACTCCAGTATTCTGGTCTGGAGAATCCTATGGACAGAGGAGCCTGATGGGCTTCAGTCCATGGGTTTGCAGAGTCAGACACAGCTGATCACACACATACATACATATCTTTTTCTTAAAAACCTTAATTTAATTGGAGGCTAATTACCTTATAATATTGTGGTGGTTTTGGCCATACACCGACATGAATCAGTCATGGGTGCACATGTGTTCCCCCGTCCCAAACCCCCCTTCCACCTCTCTCCCCATTTTACCCCTCTG
>SJYC01001307.1:0-14152 GCA_006408675.1 Madoqua kirkii | reverse complement strand
TCTATTCTTCCCTCTTTTGAAATGAGAAAGGCAATACAGTCAGCCCTGAAACGGTCCTTGTTAGTGGAGTGTGACGGTTAACGTGGATTTTTCTCCCCAGTCACCTAAAACCTGGACTGAAAAATGTAGTGGGTACTAGATGACTAAGGCAGAAGAGAAATGTATTAAGCACCTCTGTATACATAGGGCTTTACATAAACTCATTTATTTCATTTCCATGGTGAGACTGTAAGAAAGCTTGAGACTCCCACCTAATAGGGTGGGCTTTGGGCCCCCTCTGGACCTAGAGTGCTTACCTTGCAGGATCATTAGAGATGGGACATGCCAGCCAGGAAGTGTTTGTATATCAAAGAATTCCAAGAAATAGTCCAGAAAGACTCGGGGTATTTATAAAGCACTAAATGTTAATGGCGATAATATTAATGTGATCACGTATCTAAAAACATATATATATGTTATACATGTATATAATGGAAGATTACTCAGCCATTCAAAGAATGAAATAATACCATTTGCAGCAACATGGATGGACCTAGAGATAATCATACCAAGTGAAGTGAGTCAGAGAAAGACAAGTATCATATCAGTTCAGTTCAGTTCAGTTGCTCAGTCATGTCCGACTCTTTGCGACCCCATGAACCACAGTACGCCAGGCTTCCCTACCCATCACCAACTCCCAGAGTCCACGCAAACCCATGTCCATTGAGTCAGTGATGCTATCCAGCCATCTCATCCTCTGTCATCCCCTTTTTCTCTTGTCCTCAATCTTTCCCAGCATCAGGGTCTTTTCAAATGAGTCAACTCTTCACATCAGGTGGCCAAAGTATTGGAGTTTCAGCTTCAGCATCAGTCCTTCCAATGAATATTCAGGACTGATTTCCTTTAGGATGGAAAATATCATATGATATCACTTATATGTAGAATCTAAAATATGACAGATGAAATTATTTACAAAATAGAAATAGACTCATAGAAAACAAACTTATAGTTATCAAAGGGGAAAGAAAGTGGGGAGAAAGATAAATTAGGCATTTGGCATTAACAGATATACACGACTATAAATAAAAAAGATAAACAGCAAGGCCCTACTGTATAGCACAGGGAACTATATTCAGTATCTCATAATAATCCATAATGGAAAGGAATCTAAAAATGGGAAAGAATCTCAAAAAAGAATCTATATGGGCTTTCCTGGTGGCTCAGACAGTAAAAAATTTTCCTGCAATTTGGGAAACCCGGGTTCAAACTCTAGTCGGGAAGATCCCCTGGAGAAGGGAATGGCTACCCACCCTAGTATTCTTGCTAGAGAATTTCATGGACAAGGGCCTGGCAAGCTACAGTCCATGGGGTCTCAGAGAGTCGGACATGACTGAGAGACTAACACTTTCATATGTAAATATATATATATATATATATACACACCCAAAACTGCATCGCTTTGCTGTATACCTGAAACCAACATGACATTGCAAATCAACTATACTTCAATAAAAATAAATAAATAAAACTTAATGTAAGCAATATCTAAGAGTGTAAAGTTTAGATTTTCTCACCACTCAGCTACTTTCAGTTTTTTCAGATAAAATCCAGTTATCAGATCTTTGAATTTTTCTAGAGATATCCTTTGCACATACAAGCTTATATCAATCTATATCTTTTTTACATAGATGATAAACACCATACCCACTGTTTTCCACATAATTGTAACTCTTGGAGATCATTTCATTTCAGCCCATAAACCTCTCTTTCTACCATTTAGTAGCTGCGCATCCCTCCATTATACGGAGGTGCTATGATTTGTTTGATCATTCTCTACGATGGGGCATTTAAAGGTATTTCCTCTAAACATTGCTGCAATAAATGTCTTACCTCTTGCATTTCTTTCTTTCTTTTTTTTTTTAAGAAAACCTTTTTACTTTTTATTGGAGTATAGCCAGTTGACTATGTTGTGATAGCTCCGGGTGGACAGTGAAGGACTCAGCCCTATATACCCACTCTCCCCCAAACTCCCGTCACATCCAGGCTGCCACATAACCTTGAACAGAGTTTCCCTGTGCAGGTCCTTGTTGGTTATCCATTTAAAATATAGCAGTACCATTCGAACTTCTTTAAGTCGGATCTGCGGAGGCACAATTCCGCACGGTGCAATTCACCTGGCGCGTGCAGGCTATTGAAGGTACGCAGGCCCGCGGGCAGCACCGGGATGAAATTGTCCCCACCACCCGGGAAGATCGTTGTGCTCTTCCTTCTGCTTCTAACTCGGATAGATGTGTCCTCTGTCCCTACAGTGCCTGTGTGTATGCGCACTCGGTCTTGTCTGACCCGTTGCAACCCCATAGCCTGCCAGACTCCTCTGTCCAGATTTCCCAGGCAAGAATACTGGAGTGGGTTGTCATTTCCTCCTCCAGGGGATCTTCCAGACCCGGGGATCATACCCCCATCTCCTGCACTGCAGGCCGTTTGCTGACCTCTGAGCCACCGAGGTAGCCCCACAGAATGCCATCTAATCAGAATCATGTGTAATACAGTCCTTTAAGCTCGGCCTCTTTCCCTTAGTAGTTCTTTTCCTCTTTAAAAATATTTATTTATTTAGCTGCACCTAGTCTTTAGTTGCAGCATATGGGATCTAGTTCCCTGACTAGGGATCAAACCCAAGCTCCCTGCATTGGGAGCACATAGTCCCAGCCACGGGGCCACCAGGGACGTCCCTCTTTAGTAGTTCTGCCTAAAAGTGATAAGCATCCTTGCACATACATTTCTGGGCATGTCTGAGCATAACTTCCAGAAGAAGTTACAAGATAGAAAAGCATGCATTTTTTTAAACATGAATACGTATTATCTTGAAGGCTTTCTGCCTTTGGCCTCTGGGTATATACTTTCTATATATTATTTATATGCCTGTTTATTGTCCTGAAGATTTTCCCACCCATGGGGCTTTGGGGCGATGGCTTCTAATTTAGACTTTCAGAAGTGGCAGTTCTTGCCTGTTTCCCTTGGCCAGGAGCCTGGTGCTGTTACATGTGGGGGGGCCAGACACGAACACCACAGCCTCCTACCTGGCACCAGTTACAGGACTGCTGGGGAAGAACGGGCGGGGACTTAGAGAAACCCAGAGAGGCTAGACAGCTCTCCACAGGCTGGGGTCTATTTGGGGTCCTGCTCACCTGGGTTCCAGGTTGCTTGCTTGAAAGCTCTGGGGAGATGTTCCAGGACAAACCCCACGAAAATCCACAGAGTGAAACTGTCATCAGAGAAACTGACTCGCCTGCCTTTCAGCCATGGGTGGAGAGGGGCTGGGGGGTCTGGCATGATTTTCCTAGGCAAGGTGGGGCTCCCTGAAGAGAAGAATTCAGCTCAAAATCCTGATACAGAACTTCGTCTGTAATATACACAGTATCTCTATAACCCAAGTGCATTTTTTCTCTGCTGTAAAGAGAGATGAATCTATGCAAGGGTGTAACCGACAGGACTTCTCCATCTCCTTGGCCTTAGCTCCTCTGGGATGCAAGTTTCTAAAACCCTTCCCTCCCTCCAACGAAAGGAAGATGGTAACTATGTGATGACCAGATGCCCGCAGCCCCAGGCCTCCTGGAGTCTAATGTTAACCCACGTGACTCCTCACCATCAGCCAATCAGAAACTTGTGCATGAGCTGATCACATACCCTGAGAACTCCTCCATCACCTGACTTTTTAAAAACTTTGCCAAAAGCTGAGCTGGCAGTGTTTTGGGGCCTAAGCCATCTATCTTTTTCTTTGCCTGGCCCTGCAATCAACCTTTCTCTGCTCCAGATTTCCAAGTTTTGGTTTGTCTGGCCGCCCTGTGCATCGGGCTCACGAGCTTGCACTCACAGGGGTGGAGAGTAGGGGAGAGGCTGATCTCAGTGAATCGTGATTTCAGATCCACAGATCACTGTCCTGGTCTCCACTCCAACCTGCTTACAAACCATTGGCTGCTGAGTCAGTGACAGCGGTTGAGGGGCTATGTGTCCAGGAAATTTTCACGCAGGGGAATCCGCTCAGTGCTGTCCTGACTGAGGAGGCCTTTCTGTCGAGTGGAATCCCAGCCCTCTCTCGCAGCCTGGAAAAATGCTGGGAATCACGCCTTGTGGATGAAAGCTGTGAGAATCAAGTAAAGGCCTAGCAAGGTACTGAGCATGGTGGGTGATCAACAGTTGACATTACTATATTATACTAATCCTTTTGATCATGGCATTATTCCTGCACTCATTTACAGGGGGCAAACTGAGAGTTGCCTTTATTTACCGAGGGGCACACAGCTAGTCTTCAGAAATGGCTCAGGTAACGTCCTCTGTCTCCCTCAAGGTGGGGGGCAGGGGGGAGAGTCAGCTAAAAATCCTAAATGTGCCTACAGTGGGGCTGAGAGGGAGCTCAGAGAACATTTCAGCGATATTGGGTTTCTATTTCTCCCCCATTTAACTGTAAACAATTTTTTTTGGGGGGGGGTGGGCCATGCTACATGAGATCTCAGTTCCCTGACCAGGGATTGAAGCCTTGCCCTTGGCAGTGAAAGCATGGAATCCTAACCACCAGACTGCCAAGGAATTCCCTATTATAAACAATTTTTTAAATGCAGTGGTTTTAACAAGGACCTATTGTATCACACATTGGACTCTGCTCAATGTCATGTGACAGCCTGGATGGGAGGGGAGCTGGGGGAGAATGGATACATGCATACGTGAGCTGGGGGAGAATGGATACATGTATACATGTAGCTGAGTTGCTCTGCTGTCCTCCTGAAACTATCACATGGTTAATTGGCTATGCGTGCAGGCTAAGTCACTTCAGTCCTGTCTGACTCTTTGCCACCCTGTGGACTGTAACGCACCAGGCTCCTCTGTCCATGGGATTCTCCAGACAAGAATACTGAAATGGGCTGCCATGCCCTCCTCCAGGGGATCTTTCTGACCCAGGAATAAAGCAGCCCTCCTCACACCTTGATTTGAGCCCCTTGAGCCTCATTTTGTCTAAAATGGAAGGTTATCTTCAAACAAACTCTCACAGAAGCAGGGCATATTACTCTGGCTGGAGGGAGTGGGAGCTGGGGCCCCTTCCATGTGAGTCCCTAGAGCTCCACAGAGCAGGGTGAGAAACCCGTGATTTAGCCCACCCCCTACCCCATTCCACAAACAAGGCTTGAAGTTCACCAGGAAGTGGAAAAACCAAACTCCATGTCCACGTTTTCTGAAGTTGCACTGATTATCTAGAGAAATGGTAGGGTAGGTATGATAATCAAAGACATTCCATTACATTTGGAATCATGTGGATGGTAACTAGACATCATGGCCACTTTGTAGTATAGATGAACATCGAATTAATATGTGGTACACCTGAAGCTAATACAGTGTTAAGTACCAATTTTTTTCTTAAAAAAAAAAGGGGGGGGGTGGTTCTTACCATGGGTGAGAGTTGTGTTCATTTTCTACGGCTGCTGTCACAAATCACCACAAAGTTAGTGACCTGACACCACACAAAACAAATCTGTCTACACTACCAAGTCATCACAATGTCTAGTTAACAATTCACGTGATTCCAAATGCAAGAGAATGCCTGTTGATCATCATGACAGTCCTACCTTTTGTGTGACGTCAGAAAACATGGACGTGGAGTCTGGTTTCTCCACTTCCTGGTTAGGTGATCCTCAAGCCTGTTTGTTTGTGAACTGGAGAGGGAAGGGGGCTAAACTATTAATAGCTCTGGAGGTCAGAATTCCAAAATGAGGCTCAAGGTGCTCAAATCAAGGTGTGAGGAGGGCTGGTTTCTTCTGGAAGCTCCAGGGAGAATCAGATTCCTCGCCGTTTCCAGCTTCCAGAGTCTGCCTGCATTCTTTGGCTTGTGGCCCCATCTCACCCCCATCTAGGGTGGCCTCATCCTGCAGCCACTTGAAGCAGGGCTTCAGTTCCCCGTCTGAGTCTGAGGTCTGGCCCTGGTGGTGAGAGCACCAAATCCTACCCGCTAGAGCCCAGGTCAGTGACAAGGCCCCGACCTTCAGGCTTTGCAGAAAATAACTCCCACAAAGTTGAAAAGTAGTGAAACAAAGTGTTTTTAGGAGGAAAAAGAATACAACGTGTGTGTATAGACACTCGAGTGGGCTCAGAGAGAGAATCACTTTTCTGGGGCATTTCTTCTGGGTGTCCTTTGGGCAATCACTTTGATTTGCCTGTTCTGAGTCCATATTTGGTATACCTCAGGGTCCTCCCAGGTGTGCACACACATCTCTCAGCTAAGATGGATTCTACAAAAGAGGCCTATGGGGAGTTAGCATCATGTAGCATCACTCCCCTTTTGACCTCGGCGGGGGCAGGGTTGGGGGGCATTTATCTCCTGCCTCAGGTGGGCAGATGGATGAAAGGATGAAGTGACAGCATTTCAAATGCCATTAAATGAGAAAGGTAAATTCAAAAAGTTGGCCGTGGTTCGACCAAAACTCAGCAAAAAGGAATAGTAAAATGTGATAACTCAGTCTGAAAGGCCCAAGGAATCAACTTTTAAAAATTTAGAAAGAAAAAAATCCTCAAATATGCTGAGTGTGCCAGTTGAGGAACTTCTAGACAGTGCCCGTCTCCTAAAGGATGGGCAGCAGGGTGTTTGGGGTTCATCCATGGTGCACCAGGTGTCAGTACCGCATTCCTTTTCGTGGCTGAATGCTATCTCGTTGTACAGCTAGATCATGTTTTGTTTACCATTCATCCACTGATGGACATTTGGGCTGCTTCTGCTTTTGGGCTGGTATGAATAATGTTGCTCTGAACATTTCTACATAAGTTGTGTGGATGTAAGTTTTCAATTTTCTTGAATAGATACCTAAAAGTGGAATTATTGGGTCATATGGTAATTTGGTTTTGGTTACTGCTGAGTTTTAATAAAAGGTCTGTGTAGTCAAAGCTATGGTTTTCCCATTAGTCATGTACAGATGTGAGAATTGGGCCATATAAGAAGCCTGAGCGCTGAAGAACTGAGGCTTTCAGATTGTGGTGCTGGAAAAGACTCGGGATTCCTTGGACTGCAGG
This sequence comes from Madoqua kirkii, assembly GCA_006408675.1. Lineage (NCBI taxonomy): Eukaryota > Metazoa > Chordata > Mammalia > Artiodactyla > Bovidae > Madoqua > Madoqua kirkii. The sequence continues at coordinate 7,123 of SJYC01001307.1, read as the reverse complement.
GAGATCAAACTAGTCAGTCCTAAAGGAAATCAACCCTGAATATTCATTGGAAGAATTGGTGCTGAAGCTGAAGCTCCAAAGAACTGACTCATTGAAAAAGATCCTGATGCTGGGAAAGATTGAAGGCAAAAGGAGAAGTGGGCAAAGGAGGATGAGATGGTTAGATAACATCACCAACTCAATGGACATGAATGTGAGCAAACTCTGGGAGACAGGGGAACCTGGCGTGCTGCAGTCAGTGGGGTCGCAAAGAGCTGGACACAACTGAGCGACTGAACAACAAGTTGCAAATCAGTACTTTTTATTACTTGGTTTTTAATAAATATTGTGTTATCCATAGAAGTTAACTCAGGAAACTTCCAGCAACACAATCAGCCCCCTCACACTCAGGGTAGGTCACGCATGTTGCTTTAGATAGTAAGTTCCTAACACCTGGAAATCGTTGTCTTTCTCTCTCTGGGCTCAGCTCGTGTCTCCAAACCCTTGGGGCGTTTTGCCCCCTGCATCCAGAAAGTAGACTCAACATACGCAAGGTGAGCCGTGATGGGAAAACCAAGAAACCAGAAGAGAGGCTGCTTCCATCTGTCTTCCTGTGTGACCACTGGGAATTCTTACTTGTGTCTAGAATTCAAAACAGTGAGTCAGAGTGTGACCCTCCAGGTATGGTATTTTTGTTTGGAACGTGGACATTTTAGCTCATGCACAAAGTCTTTTACTGGACTGAGTATCTCCCTTGTGGTCCAGTGATTAAAGACTTTGCCTTCCACACATGGGGTTCGTTCAGGTTCATTCCGTGGTTGGGAAACTAAGATCCCACTTGCCCCACAGCCAAAAAAAAAAAAAAAAGAAATCTAATCTTTATATCTTTCAGCTATAGCAAAACCAAGACGATAACCAGGAATATAATTATTATTGGGAATACAGTTGTGTAGAAGAGAAAGGTGTTAAAATCACTGCCTACTCTGGGTGTCAAATACATTAGATAAACCACTGCTTAGAAATCCCTCTTGCATGTGTGCTAAGCCACTTCAGTGGTGCTGAACTCTTTGCAGCCCCATGGACTGCAGCCTGCCAGACTCCTCTGTCCATGGGATTCTCCAGGCAACAGTACTGCAGTGGGTTGCCATGCCCTCCTCCAGGGGGTCTTCCCAACACAGGGATCGAACCCGAGTCTCTTACATCTACCTGCACTGGCAGGCAGGTTCTTTACCACTAGCACCAGCCCAGAGATCCCACATCCACCAGTAAAACATTTTTTTTTTCAATCTCTTTCTGGCTGATGGAAAACTCATTCACTTTCTGAATCATCTGGGGGAAGTGGACTAGGAGAGGCTGGAGTATGGGGGACGGGAGACCTGACTCACTACCTGAGTGGTGTGCCCAAGCCTCCACCGCATCAGGAACGTCCCTTCCGGCCAGCATCCCACTGACTCTCTTTTATTTCCCTCTCTCTGCAGCTACCGCATTGAGATGACTATCTGACTTCCCCAGCCAGTGAAGGGACAGCGCCGCCTCTGTGAAATTAACGTGAAACCCATCTGCCCACAGAAGCCTGGAGATTGTCTTAGGTGACGGCTGGAGGAGTGCTGTCCACAATAGAACTACTTGCGGCCGCGAGCAAATCAACGCAGCGTCAGCAAGCGTTCCTTGGGCGCCCCCTGCAGGTAGGTAGAATCTGCCACTTGTCCTTCCCTGAAGCCAAAATCTCACAGGCGGTGGCTCCAAGCAGTGCTTAGAAAACCCCGCATAATAAGGGCAAACACAAGAAAGAGAAAAAGAAGTCCAGGAAGAAGCCGCTTTCAATTCAGCATCCTTGTCGTTTATATCGTTCAAAAATGAGATTTATATTTTACCATGTAGTTTATTGATTTTTTTTTTCACTTTGAATTTCAAAAGGTATCTTCTCAGTGCTTAGCACACTGGTCCTGGCTGGTGTTCAACGACCTGGCAGTCTTTCTGGAAATCTCCCTTCAGACACACTCGTACATGTGTGCTAAAACATATGTCTATACACGCTCACTGCCACATTAATTGTAACAGGGAAAAAAACAAATGGCCTTCGGTATAGGATGGCTGAATGAAATATAAAACACCTATTCTCTGGAGAACTCAGCAGCATTAAAAAAGAAAAGAAAAGAAAAGAAAGGTTAGGCTTGTACTTGCCGATAGGAAAAGATTTTTAAGATATAAGTGAAGAAAGAAAGATATAGAACAATGCATACGGTAGGGTACCACTTCCCACGTGGCTCAGTGGGCAAAGAACCTGCCTGCAATTCAGGAGACGCAGGAGACATGGGTTCAATACCTGTGTTGGGAAGATCCCCTGGAAGAGGGCCCGGCAAGCCACACCACTGTTCTTGCCTGGAGAATCCCATGGACAGAGGAACCTGCCCAGCTATAGTCCATGGGGACACAAAGAGTCAGACATAACTGGGCACGCACACACAAGCAGATATTTAGATAATTGTATAATGACAAACATTTCTGGAAAGATACACATGAGTCAGAATGATTATCTTGGGCAGGGACAGGACTGGAATGAACACACATGGGGAGGATTTTTTTTTTTTAAGCCTTCCAAACTGGTATACATACAGGGTCGACCCTGGAACAGTGTAGGGGAGTTAAGGGCACCAGCCCTCAACACAGCTGAAAACCCAAGTATAACTGATAGTCAGCCCTAGTTATCCACCATTCCATATCCTTGGGTTTAACCAACTGTAGAGTGTGTAGTACTGTAATATTTAGTATTGAAAATCAATCCAGGTATAACTGGACATGTGCAGTTAAACCCATGTTGTTCAAGGATCATCGTAATTTTATTTTAGTATCTATATAATATATGCATTCTCCAGGCAAGAATACTGGAATGGGTAGCCATTCCCTTACTCCATGGGGATCTTCCCCATCCAGGGATCAAACCCGGGTCTCCTGCATGGCAGGTGGATTCTTTACTATATGAGCCACCAGGGAAGCCCCCAATACATAAATAGTATACTACATATTATATGTAATGTTTGCATATATGTAAACTAATAGGGCATCAACTTCTGGCTAAGATTGGATAATGAAGGTTGACTGTACCCTCCCATCTGAAACTACTCAAAAAAACACCCAGAATATATGGAACAATGATTTTCAAGACACCGGACATCAGGCATGAAGGACAGTCCTCTCTGATGGGAAACAAATAAGGTGAGTCCCCCTATCGTCAAAGCTCACCACCTGGATGAGGAGTTTCCAGGCCCTGCTGCAGGGAGAACATTTCCAGTTAAGGTAGCTGGGAGGTGGGTCGCCAGGGTGTGCAGAGTCTGAAGGGTAGAGCTCTGAAGAGGAGGATGCTGCCCAGAGAGATTGTCTGAGGGTCTCCAGGTGAGCAAGATCAGTGCACACTTATGAGGAAATGACCCTGGGCTGGGGAAGGACCACCCAAGAGCATCAAAGGGAGCCATCCCCAGAGCCCCACCCCCCAGGCTGGGAATTGTTCCCCATCACACCACACTCAGTAGATTTCATCATCTATGTGCCATCAGGTCAAATAGCCAGAAGGTTTTGCCTCAGGATTAGGGTAAAATTAGCCTCAGACTCACTTTGCTGAAAAAGGTCCAGATAGTCCAAGCTATAGATGTGTGGATGTGAGAGTTGGACCACAAAGAAGGTTGAGTGCTGAAGAGTTGATGCTTTTGAACTATGGTGTTGCAGAAGACTCTTGAATGTCCCTTGGACAGCAAGGAGATCAAACCAGTCAATCCTAAATGAATCCTGAATATTCATTGGAAGGACTGGTACTGAAGCTGAAGCTCCAATACTTCGGCCACCTGATTCGAAGAGCCGACTGAGTGGAAAAGACCATGTTGCTGGGAAAGACTGAAGGCTGGAGGAGAAGGGGATGGCAGAGGATGAGATGGTTGGATTGCATCACCAACTTGATTGACATGTGCTTTGTCGCTCAGTAATATCTGACTCTTTGCGACCCTATGGACTGTAGCTTGCCAGGCTCCTCTATCCACTGCAGAGAGATTCTTTACCATCTGAACCACCAGGGAAGCCCAGTGAGTTTGGGCAAGCTCCGGGAGATAGTGAAGGACAGGGAAGCCTGGCGTGCTGCAGTCCATGGTGTCACAAAGAGTCAGACACAACTTAGCAACAAAAAACAGCAAGCCCTAGACTCAATAGCACTCTGGTCCTGCCTAACAAAGTTTAAAAGCAGGACCCCAGAGATTAAAATGTTTCCAGTCCATTTCCTGTGCAGAAAAAAAAAAAGATGAAGAACGTATGTAAAATACAAGAAATTTTCAGCACAAAATAAGGTAAAATTCACAATATCTAATAAAACAGGGGTTCCCAACCTCCAGGATCTCATGCCTGATGATCTAAGATGGAACTGATGTAATAATAATAGAAATAAAATGTACAATAAATGTAATGTGCTTGAATCATCCTGAAACCTTCCTCACCCCCACTCCAGTCCATGGAAAAGAATGTCTTCCACAAAACCCTGGGGCCAGAAATGTTGGAAACCACTACAATTAAAAAAAAAAAAATTACCAGGCATGCAAAGAGGTAGGAAACTAGGATCCACAACGGGGACAGGAGAGAATCAATCAATTAAACCCAAACCAGAAATGACATGGATAACAGAATTCATGGACAAGGACATTTTAAAAGCTATTATAACTGCATTCTGTGTGTTCAAGAAGCCAGAGAAAAAGTTGGCATGTTAAGTGGAGACATGGAAGATATTTAAAACACAAAAACCTGAGTTGAACTTCTAGAGATGAAAACTACAATGTCTGAGATAAAAAATGCACAGGATGAGATTAAAGGTATGTTTTAGTCAATGGGCTTCCCTGCTGGCTCAGACGGTAAAGAATCTTCCTGCAATTCGGGAGACCCAGGTTGGATCCCTGGATGGGGAAGATTCCAATGGAGAAGGAAACAGCAACTCACTCCAGTCTTCTTGTCTGGAAAACCCCATGGACAGAGGAGCCTGGTGAGCTACAGTCCCTGGGGTTTCACTTGGTCAACAGAGGCTGCTGTACGAAATGCCACGGGGTGACACACAGTACTGTGAACACCGGAAATGGATCTCTCACTGCTCTGGAAGTGATCAGGGCACCAGTACGGTCCGGTGCTGGTGTGTTTCTCTGCCTGACTTGCAGGCAGCCGCCTTCTCACTCACCGTGTCCCCACAAGGCGTTTCCTGTGCGGAGAGGTAGGAAGCCAAGTGTCTCCTCTTATAAAGACATTAATCCTGTCATGAGGATACTGGCCCCCCCTGCCCCGTGACCTCATCAAAATTAACAACAGCTCTTCAGAAGACATTCATAAGAGAATTTCCATTCTCAAGCCACAGACTAGGAGAAAACTTGGCCAAACCTATAACTGACAAGGAACTTGTATCCAGAATATATACAGTGTTCACAAAACTCAATACGTAAGCAGCCGAAAAAAATTTTCAATGAGCTTAAAATCTGAACATCTTGGCAGAGAAGATATGCTGATGGCAAGTGAACACCAGCAAAGATGGTAACATAATTTCTCACTAGGGAGATGCCAATTAAAACCACAATAAACAACTAAACCTAAACCCTGATGCTGGGAAAGACTGAAGGCAGAAGGAGAGGAGGATGACAGAGGATGAGATGGTTGGATGCCTTCACCGACTCAATGGGCGCGAACTTGGGCAAACTCCGAGAGATGGTGATGGACGGGGAGGCCTGGCATGCTGCGGTCCATGAGGTCACAAAGAGTCAGACACGACTGAGCAGCTGAACAAGGCAACTAAACAACAACAAAGGTACCACTACACGCCTGTTAGAATGTCAAAACCCCAAAAGGCTGGTTACCCTCTTTGTGGGCAAGAATATGGGGCAACTATAATCCTCAGACGCTGCAGGCAGGGATGGACAATGTCTCTGAACCACTCCAGCAGTTTCCTCCCATCCCACCCCTAGGTGTTTACTCCAGAGAAATGAAGATGTGCGTCACTATGGAGACCCACGCTACAGTGCTCAGAGCAGCTTCATCTGTGACGTCCCGCAGCTGGAAGCAGCCCACGTGTGCACCCACAGGTGTGTGGATTAACTGTGCTGTGATCCCCCAATGCCAGCCGGAAGAAATGAACTTCACCCACTCGGCAACCTTAACAAACCTGAAAGAAACACGCTGAAAGAAGCCACGGACTTCCTGGGTTTGGTTCAGGAGTCAAGAATCCACCTGCCAATGCAGGGGACCCGGGTTTGATCCCTGGTCCGGGAAGATCCCACACGCCTCGGGCAACTAATTGACTGTCGGAAGGGGACCCAGGGGCCAGCTACTCTAACTGGGCTCCGAAGTGCCTGAATGTTTATATACTTTAGAGCAACCAGAGGCGTTCTGTTACTTTGGATGTTCGTTCATTTCAAAAAAGATTATTTGGAAGGTATTCTAGAAAGTAACACTGCTCACACCTAGGTGTTTCTGAGGGTATAATTGAGCTGACTATCCAAGGTGGGCATCTGGTTAAGCTTAACATTTTTCCAAGCTCTTAGTGCAGAGGACAGGTGCTGTGTAAGAGAATTCATTGTTCTACTGGGTTGGTGCCAATTAAAAAAAAAAACACACACTGGAGGAAAAAAAAAATCTGTGCACCTCGACTACTGAGCCCACTCACTGTATGGCCCTGCTCCACAACTAAAGAAGCCACTGCAGTGAGAAGCCAGGCGCCCCAGCTAGAGAGTGACTCCCCCACCACCACTAGAGAAAAGTCCATATGTGCAGTGAAGACCCAGGGCAGCCAAAAATACGGAAATAGAGAAAAATTGGAAAAAGGAAGAAGGCAGAGGAAAAGGAGCACACACTATATGATTCCACTGATAGAAAATTCTAGAAAATCCACATTAACCGATGGAGGTTAGTGATTGGAGGGGGGATGCTATTGCATCATGGACAGGTTTGGAAAGGTCATGAGGAAATTTGGAGGGGGTGATATGTGTGTTCTGTGAAATAGAATGCTGCTACTGCTGCTGCTAAGTCGCTTCAGTCGTGTCCGACTCTGTGTAACCCCATAAGCAGCAGCCCACCAGGCTCCCCCGTCCCCAGGACCCTCCAAGCAAGAACACTGGAGTGGGTTGCCATTTCC
>SJYC01001306.1:0-33075 GCA_006408675.1 Madoqua kirkii | reverse complement strand
AAAAAAAAAAAAAAAGAAATCTAATCTTTATATCTTTCAGCTACAGCAAAACCAAGACGATAACCAGGAATATAATTATTATTGGGAATACAGTTGTGTAGAAGAGAAAGGTGTTAAAATCACTGCCTACTCTGGGTGTCAAATACATTAGATAAACCACTGCTTAGAAATCCCTCTTGCATGTGTGCTAAGCCACTTCAGTGGTGCTGAACTCTTTGCAGCCCCATGGACTGCAGCCTGCCAGACTCCTCTGTCCATGGGATTCTCCAGGCAACAGTACTGCAGTGGGTTGCCATGCCCTCCTCCGGGGGGTCTTCCCAACACAGGGATCGAACCCGAGTCTCTTACATCTACCTGCACTGGCAGGCAGGTTCTTTACCACTAGCACCAGCCCAGAGATCCCACATCCACCAGTAAAACATTTTTTTTTTCAATCTCTTTCTGGCTGATGGAAAACTCATTCACTTTCTGAATCATCTGGGGGAAGTGGACTAGGAGAGGCTGGAGTATGGGGGACGGGAGACCTGACTCACTACCTGAGTGGTGTGCCCAAGCCTCCACCGCATCAGGAACGTCCCTTCCGGCCAGCATCCCACTGACTCTCTTTTATTTCCCTCTCTCTGCAGCTACCGCATTGAGATGACTATCTGACTTCCCCAGCCAGTGAAGGGACAGCGCCGCCTCTGTGAAATTAACGTGAAACCCATCTGCCCACAGAAAGCCTGGAGATTGTCTTAGGTGACGGCTGGAGGAGTGCTGTCCACAATAGAACTACTTGCGGCCGCGAGCAAATCAACGCAGCGTCAGCAAGCGTTCCTTGGGCGCCCCCTGCAGGTAGGTAGAATCTGCCACTTGTCCTTCCCTGAAGCCAAAATCTCACAGGCGGTGGCTCCAAGCAGTGCTTAGAAAACCCCGCATAATAAGGGCAAACACAAGAAAGAGAAAAAGAAGTCCAGGAAGAAGCCGCTTTCAATTCAGCATCCTTGTCGTTTATATCGTTCAAAAATGAGATTTATATTTTACCATGTAGTTTATTGATTTTTTTTTTCACTTTGAATTTCAAAAGGTATCTTCTCAGTGCTTAGCACACTGGTCCTGGCTGGTGTTCAACGACCTGGCAGTCTTTCTGGAAATCTCCCTTCAGACACACTCGTACATGTGTGCTAAAACATATGTCTATACACGCTCACTGCCACATTAATTGTAACAGGGAAAAAAACAAATGGCCTTCGGTATAGGATGGCTGAATGAAATATAAAACACCTATTCTCTGGAGAACTCAGCAGCATTAAAAAAGAAAAGAAAAGAAAAGAAAGGTTAGGCTTGTACTTGCCGATAGGAAAAGATTTTTAAGATATAAGTGAAGAAAGAAAGATATAGAACAATGCATACGGTAGGGTACCACTTCCCACGTGGCTCAGTGGGCAAAGAACCTGCCTGCAATTCAGGAGACGCAGGAGACATGGGTTCAATACCTGTGTTGGGAAGATCCCCTGGAAGAGGGCCCGGCAAGCCACACCACTGTTCTTGCCTGGAGAATCCCATGGACAGAGGAACCTGCCCAGCTATAGTCCATGGGGACACAAAGAGTCAGACATAACTGGGCACGCACACACAAGCAGATATTTAGATAATTGTATAATGACAAACATTTCTGGAAAGATACACATGAGTCAGAATGATTATCTTGGGCAGGGACAGGACTGGAATGAACACACATGGGGAGGATTTTTTTTTTTTAAGCCTTCCAAACTGGTATACATACAGGGTCGACCCTGGAACAGTGTAGGGGAGTTAAGGGCACCAGCCCTCAACACAGCTGAAAACCCAAGTATAACTGATAGTCAGCCCTAGTTATCCACCATTCCATATCCTTGGGTTTAACCAACTGTAGAGTGTGTAGTACTGTAATATTTAGTATTGAAAATCAATCCAGGTATAACTGGACATGTGCAGTTAAACCCATGTTGTTCAAGGATCATCGTAATTTTATTTTAGTATCTATATAATATATGCATTCTCCAGGCAAGAATACTGGAATGGGTAGCCATTCCCTTACTCCATGGGGATCTTCCCCATCCAGGGATCAAACCCGGGTCTCCTGCATGGCAGGTGGATTCTTTACTATATGAGCCACCAGGGAAGCCCCCAATACATAAATAGTATACTACATATTATATGTAATGTTTGCATATATGTAAACTAATAGGGCATCAACTTCTGGCTAAGATTGGATAATGAAGGTTGACTGTACCCTCCCATCTGAAACTACTCAAAAAACACCCAGAATATATGGAACAATGATTTTCAAGACACCGGACATCAGGCATGAAGGACAGTCCTCTCTGATGGGAAACAAATAAGGTGAGTCCCCCTATCGTCAAAGCTCACCACCTGGATGAGGAGTTTCCAGGCCCTGCTGCAGGGAGAACATTTCCAGTTAAGGTAGCTGGGAGGTGGGTCGCCAGGGTGTGCAGAGTCTGAAGGGTAGAGCTCTGAAGAGGAGGATGCTGCCCAGAGAGATTGTCTGAGGGTCTCCAGGTGAGCAAGATCAGTGCACACTTATGAGGAAATGACCCTGGGCTGGGGAAGGACCACCCAAGAGCATCAAAGGGAGCCATCCCCAGAGCCCCACCCCCCAGGCTGGGAATTGTTCCCCATCACACCACACTCAGTAGATTTCATCATCTATGTGCCATCAGGTCAAATAGCCAGAAGGTTTTGCCTCAGGATTAGGGTAAAATTAGCCTCAGACTCACTTTGCTGAAAAAGGTCCAGATAGTCCAAGCTATAGATGTGTGGATGTGAGAGTTGGACCACAAAGAAGGTTGAGTGCTGAAGAGTTGATGCTTTTGAACTATGGTGTTGCAGAAGACTCTTGAATGTCCCTTGGACAGCAAGGAGATCAAACCAGTCAATCCTAAATGAATCCTGAATATTCATTGGAAGGACTGGTACTGAAGCTGAAGCTCCAATACTTCGGCCACCTGATTCGAAGAGCCGACTGAGTGGAAAAGACCATGTTGCTGGGAAAGACTGAAGGCTGGAGGAGAAGGGGATGGCAGAGGATGAGATGGTTGGATTGCATCACCAACTTGATTGACATGTGCTTTGTCGCTCAGTAATATCTGACTCTTTGCGACCCTATGGACTGTAGCTTGCCAGGCTCCTCTATCCACTGCAGAGAGATTCTTTACCATCTGAACCACCAGGGAAGCCCAGTGAGTTTGGGCAAGCTCCGGGAGATAGTGAAGGACAGGGAAGCCTGGCGTGCTGCAGTCCATGGTGTCACAAAGAGTCAGACACAACTTAGCAACAAAAAACAGCAAGCCCTAGACTCAATAGCACTCTGGTCCTGCCTAACAAAGTTTAAAAGCAGGACCCCAGAGATTAAAATGTTTCCAGTCCATTTCCTGTGCAGAAAAAAAAAAAGATGAAGAACGTATGTAAAATACAAGAAATTTTCAGCACAAAATAAGGTAAAATTCACAATATCTAATAAAACAGGGGTTCCCAACCTCCAGGATCTCATGCCTGATGATCTAAGATGGAACTGATGTAATAATAATAGAAATAAAATGTACAATAAATGTAATGTGCTTGAATCATCCTGAAACCTTCCTCACCCCCACTCCAGTCCATGGAAAAGAATGTCTTCCACAAAACCCTGGGGCCAGAAATGTTGGAAACCACTACAATTAAAAAAAAAAAAATTACCAGGCATGCAAAGAGGTAGGAAACTAGGATCCACAACGGGGACAGGAGAGAATCAATCAATTAAACCCAAACCAGAAATGACATGGATAACAGAATTCATGGACAAGGACATTTTAAAAGCTATTATAACTGCATTCTGTGTGTTCAAGAAGCCAGAGAAAAAGTTGGCATGTTAAGTGGAGACATGGAAGATATTTAAAACACAAAAACCTGAGTTGAACTTCTAGAGATGAAAACTACAATGTCTGAGATAAAAAATGCACAGGATGAGATTAAAGGTATGTTTTAGTCAATGGGCTTCCCTGCTGGCTCAGACGGTAAAGAATCTTCCTGCAATTCGGGAGACCCAGGTTGGATCCCTGGATGGGGAAGATTCCAATGGAGAAGGAAACAGCAACTCACTCCAGTCTTCTTGTCTGGAAAACCCCATGGACAGAGGAGCCTGGTGAGCTACAGTCCCTGGGGTTTCACTTGGTCAACAGAGGCTGCTGTACGAAATGCCACGGGGTGACACACAGTACTGTGAACACCGGAAATGGATCTCTCACTGCTCTGGAAGTGATCAGGGCACCAGTACGGTCCGGTGCTGGTGTGTTTCTCTGCCTGACTTGCAGGCAGCCGCCTTCTCACTCACCGTGTCCCCACAAGGCGTTTCCTGTGCGGAGAGGTAGGAAGCCAAGTGTCTCCTCTTATAAAGACATTAATCCTGTCATGAGGATACTGGCCCCCCCTGCCCCGTGACCTCATCAAAATTAACAACAGCTCTTCAGAAGACATTCATAAGAGAATTTCCATTCTCAAGCCACAGACTAGGAGAAAACTTGGCCAAACCTATAACTGACAAGGAACTTGTATCCAGAATATATACAGTGTTCACAAAACTCAATACGTAAGCAGCCGAAAAAAATTTTCAATGAGCTTAAAATCTGAACATCTTGGCAGAGAAGATATGCTGATGGCAAGTGAACACCAGCAAAGATGGTAACATAATTTCTCACTAGGGAGTGCCAATTAAAACCACAATAAACAACTAAACCTAAACCCTGATGCTGGGAAAGACTGAAGGCAGAAGGAGAGGAGGATGACAGAGGATGAGATGGTTGGATGCCTTCACCGACTCAATGGGCGCGAACTTGGGCAAACTCCGAGAGATGGTGATGGACGGGGAGGCCTGGCATGCTGCGGTCCATGAGGTCACAAAGAGTCAGACACGACTGAGCAGCTGAACAAGGCAACTAAACAACAACAAAGGTACCACTACACGCCTGTTAGAATGTCAAAACCCCAAAAGGCTGGTTACCCTCTTTGTGGGCAAGAATATGGGGCAACTATAATCCTCAGACGCTTCAGGCAGGGATGGACAATGTCTCTGAACCACTCCAGCAGTTTCCTCCCATCCCACCCCTAGGTGTTTACTCCAGAGAAATGAAGATGTGCGTCACTATGGAGACCCACGCTACAGTGCTCAGAGCAGCTTCATCTGTGACGTCCCGCAGCTGGAAGCAGCCCACGTGTGCACCCACAGGTGTGTGGATTAACTGTGCTGTGATCCCCCAATGCCAGCCGGAAGAAATGAACTTCACCCACTCGGCAACCTTAACAAACCTGAAAGAAACACGCTGAAAGAAGCCACGGACTTCCTGGGTTTGGTTCAGGAGTCAAGAATCCACCTGCCAATGCAGGGGACCCGGGTTTGATCCCTGGTCCGGGAAGATCCCACACGCCTCGGGCAACTAATTGACTGTCGGAAGGGGACCCAGGGGCCAGCTACTCTAACTGGGCTCCGAAGTGCCTGAATGTTTATATACTTTAGAGCAACCAGAGGCGTTCTGTTACTTTGGATGTTCGTTCATTTCAAAAAAGATTATTTGGAAGGTATTCTAGAAAGTAACACTGCTCACACCTAGGTGTTTCTGAGGGTATAATTGAGCTGACTATCCAAGGTGGGCATCTGGTTAAGCTTAACATTTTTCCAAGCTCTTAGTGCAGAGGACAGGTGCTGTGTAAGAGAATTCATTGTTCTACTGGTTGGTGCCAATTAAAAAAAAAAACACACACTGGAGGAAAAAAAAAATCTGTGCACCTCGACTACTGAGCCCACTCACTGTATGGCCCTGCTCCACAACTAAAGAAGCCACTGCAGTGAGAAGCCAGGCGCCCCAGCTAGAGAGTGACTCCCCCACCACCACTAGAGAAAAGTCCATATGTGCAGTGAAGACCCAGGGCAGCCAAAAATACGGAAATAGAGAAAAATTGGAAAAAGGAAGAAGGCAGAGGAAAAGGAGCACACACTATATGATTCCACTGATAGAAAATTCTAGAAAATCCACATTAACCGATGGAGGTTAGTGATTGGAGGGGGGATGCTATTGCATCATGGACAGGTTTGGAAAGGTCATGAGGAAATTTGGAGGGGGTGATATGTGTGTTCTGTGAAATAGAATGCTGCTACTGCTGCTGCTAAGTCGCTTCAGTCGTGTCCGACTCTGTGTAACCCCATAAGCAGCAGCCCACCAGGCTCCCCCGTCCCCAGGACCCTCCAAGCAAGAACACTGGAGTGGGTTGCCATTTCCTTCTCCAATGCATGAAAGGGAAGTCGCACAGTCGTGTCCAACTCTCAGTGACCCCATGGACTGCAGCCCACCAGGCTCTGGAGCAGTAGCAGCATTCTATTTCACAGAACACACATGTCATCCCCCCCAAATTTCCTCATGACCTTTTGCAGACCTGTCCATGATGCAATAGCACCCCTCCTCCAATCACTAATTAAAGTGAAAGAAAATGTTAGTCGCTCAGTCATGTCCAACTCTTTGCAACCCCATAGACCACAGCCCACCAGACTCCTCCGTCCATGGAATTCTTCAGGCAAGAACGCTGGAGTGGGTTACCATTTCCTTCTCCAAGGCGTCTTCCCAACCCAGGAATCAAAGCCAGGTGTCCCACATTGCAGACAGGCTCTTTACCATCTGATCCACCAGGGAAGCCCCTATGGGAACTAAGGATGTAACAAAGACAAGAAGCAGGACACCAGCCCCAGATAACTGAGATGATATGTATGGAATGATTTCAGTGAGCCCAGATGCTTGCATCTTCCCATACATAGACGAAGGCTAAATGCCTTGAGATATCTGGTTTTCCTTAATCAACAGTCATCTCTGACGTTCAGACTACCTGCCTGTTGTTGCAATCTTCTATATAACCTGACTCCTTCCCCCAGCTTCTTGGAGCAGTTCGCTCGGGGCCACTTGAGTTGCTGCCTCCAGGGCCTGAAGTCCTAAGAATTCCCACCGAGTAAAACAATTCTCTACTTTCAGGCTGTGAGTGAATTTTTCACTTGACAGTTCACTATCTTGATTGTGGTGATGGTTTCACAGGTACAGTATGGTGGTGGTGGTCTAGTCGATAAGTTTGTGTTGACTCTTTGCGACCCCATGGACTATAACACGTCAGGCTTCTCTGTCCATGGGATCCTCCAGGCAAGAATACTGGAGTGGGTTGCCATTTCCTTCTCCAGACAATATATATAAATCAAAACTTATCAACTGTGTGCTTTAAATATATGCAGTTTGTTTTCTATCAATTATCCCTCAATAATGCTGTTTGAGAAATAAGCTAACAATTGCTAACACCCATATACCACTCAAATGTATGAGGCATTTTTTAAAAAAACTTGTTTTACTCCCGTTAACTTATTTAACCTTCCGAGGTAATCAATATTATCATTGTCATTTTACAGGAACTATGGAAACTATGAAGAAAAGATTTGAAAGCTGATAAATAGGGAGCTGGAATTTGAACTCAGACATTCAAAGATCTACGTCCTTAACCAGCACAGGAGTCAATTTCGTAGATAACGGATCTGAACCTTATTTTTTGACTCAGTTATATATTAAGCGCTGACAGTATGTAAAATCCTTTGTTAAATATTTTTGCTGCATCCTAGGAAAGAGGCGGGCTTCCCCGGTGGCGCTAGGGGTAAAGAACTCACCTGCCAATGCAGCAGACTGAAGAGATTGAGTTCGATCCCTGGCTCTGGAAGATCCCCTGGAGGAAGGCACAGCAACCCACTCCAGTATTTTTGTTTGGAGAATCCCACGGACAAAGGAACCTGGAAGCCTAGTCCATAGGGTCGCATAGAGTTGGACATGACTGAAGCGACTTAGCAGGCACGCACAGGGAAGAGGTAGGAAATCTCTACTCTGCTGCGTCACTTCAGTCGTGTCCGACTCTGTGAGACCCCATAGCCCACCAGGCTAGTACTTAAAATTTTTTTCCATTTCCTGACTACTTTGGTCATAGATAGGGTAAGAACGTCACCTAGTGGTAACACTGGGAACTGCATGCACCTCCTGTGCATTTCAAAGGGTAGTGTTTTCACCACCTGCAGCGTGTTTTGGGCTCGGCTGAATTAGCATCTGAATTTGTAACCAATTTGACACTAACCTGCTGTGTGATTAGGGGCAACTTTCCCTGTCTAGCTTCAGTTTCCTCATCTGTAAACAAGGATGCGAAGCTCACCATTGCAACTCTCTCCTACAACATAAACTCAAACAGAAACATATGTTGGATCTTTACTCTGTGCTTGCTGCTTTGCATGAATCAAATGATTTTATTCCCGCAGCAACATCGTTTTACAGATGAGCGGGCTGAGGCTGGAGACACGAAGGGACTAGCCCACTGTTATTCAGCTCATTAGAGTCTGAATTAGAACACATGTTGTCTGACCTCAGAGCAGGAACTGTAAACATCGGTCTTGTGCCTTCACCCATCTTAGCCACCCCAACCATGGAAGTCTGTGCTGCCTTTGCTGGAAGAGGAGTTTTTAAAAACGGGCTGTGATATTATCATTTCTGGCAGAGAGCTCCTAAAATCCTTCGAATTTCCTAGGAGGGTGAAAAATGTGTCTATTGTTATGTTAATTAGGAGACTGCGGCCCTCTCTTAGGGGGTGGGGCCTGGTTGCCAGGGGATCCATCCAAGTGATTGGCAGGTTTTCGCTTTCAGTCTCACCTCCGGGAGTGGAATAGAGCTGGAACTTGAACCAACTGCTGACGACTGGTAATGAAACCTCCGTTAGAGGACAGGGTTTGGAGCGCTTCCAGGTTGATGAAAACTCAGAAGTTTGGGGAGAGAGGTACACTTGGATAGAGCTTGGACTTCCCGGCGCCCTTTCCTCATGCCGTTCCTTGTGTATCTCCTCCATCCAGCTGTTCCTGAGCTTTTAGGATAAACCGGATAAATTTACTAAAACTTTTCAGGGTAAATTTACTTAAATCTAGGAAGTAAAATGTTTCTCCGATTTCTGTGAGCTGCTCTAGCAGATTAATCAAATCCAAAGGGGAGGGACTTCCCCAGTGGTGCAGTGGTTAAGACTCACCTTCCAACCTCGGGATCTCTGCCCGGGGATCTAGGATCCTGTATGCCTCATGGCCAAAAAGCTAAAACATAAAACAACAGAAGCAATAGTGTAATGCTCAAAATTCTCCAAGCTAGACTTCAGCAATACGTGAACCATGAACTCCCCGATGTTCAAGCTGGTTTTAGAAAAGGCAGAGGAACCAGAGATCAAATTGCCAATATCCACTGGATCATGGATAAAGCAAAAGAGTCCCAGAGAAACATCTATTTCTGCTTCATTGACTATGCCAAAGCCTTTGACTGTGTGGATCACAATAAACTGTGGAAAATTCTGAAGGAGATGGGAATACCAGAGCACCTAACCTGCCTCTTGAGAAATCTATGCAGGCCAGGAAGCAACAGTTAGAACTGGACATGGAACAATAGACTGGTTCCAAACAGGAAAAGGAGTACGTCAAGGGTGTATATTGTCACCCTGCTTGTTTAACTTCTATGCAGAGCACATCATGAGAAACGCTGGACTGGAAGAAACACAAGCTGGAATCAAGACTGCCAGGAGAAATATCAATAACCTCAGAGACGCAGATGACACCATCCTTATGGCAGAAAGTGGAGAGGAACTAAAGAGCCTCTTGATGAAAGTGAAAGAGGAGAGTGAAAAAGTTGGCTTAAAGCTCAACATTCAGAAAACGAAGATCATGGCATCCGGTCCCATCACTTCATGGGAAGTAGATGGGAAATGAAAAGACGCTTACTCCTTGGAAGAAAAGTTATGACCAACCTAGATAGCATATTCAAAAGCAGAGAGATTACTTTGCCGACTAAGGTCCGCCTAGTCAAGGCTATGGTTTTTCCAGTGGTCATGTATGGATGTGAGAGTTGTACTGTGAAGAAGGCTGAGCGCCGAAGAATTGATGCTTTTGAACTGTGGTGTTGGAGAAGACTCTTGAGAGTCCCTTGGACTGCAAGGAGATCCAGCCAGTCCATTCTGAAGGAGATCAACCCTGGGATTTCTTTGGAAGGAATGATGCTAACGCTGAAACTCCAGTACTTTGGCCACCTCGTGCAAAGAGTTGACTCATTGGAGAAGACTGTGATGCTGGGAGGGATTGGGGACAGGAGGAGAAGGGGACAACAGAGGATGAGATAGCTGGATGGCATCACTGACTCGATGGACATGAGTCTGAGTGAACTCTGGGAGTTGGTGATGGACAGGGAGGCCTGGCGTGCTACGATTCACGGGGTCGCAAAGAGTCCGACACGACTGAGCGACTGAACTGAACTGAATAGTGTAACACATTCAATAAAGAATTTACAAATGGTCCACATCAAAAAGAAAAGGGGGAGTGAGGAGGAGGTCATGGGAACTTCTGAGTTATAACCAATCTGAAGCACAGGTTTGCAACTGATATCTTGGGGAGGAGGGCAGTCTTGTAAGTTCAGTTCAGTTCAGTCGCTCAGTTGTGTCCCACTCTTTTCTCATGGACCTCAGCATGCCAGGCCTCCCTGTCCATCACCAACTCCCAGAGCTTGCTCAAACTCATGTCCATTGAGTCAGTAATGCCATCCAACCATCTCATCCTCTGTCATCCCCTTGTAAGACTGAGCCCTTAAACTGTGAACTCTAAAACTCTGATGTTAACTTCAATAGTGTCAAAGTTGTTGAAGTATAAGCCACCCAGCTGGTGTCCAGGGCCTTTTTCACTGGTATGGGGAACCCCACACACACCTACCTCCCACATTAGAAATTGTGTTCAAAACCTCTTTACCAGCCCAGGCCCCACCCACAAGATTGTGACTTAATTGGTGTGGGGGAGAAGGACCTCTGCATAAAATACCTCAGGTGATTATACTGTGCAGAGCTGTTCTTAGTCACTCAGTTGTGTCTGACTCTTTGTGACCCTGTGGATTGTAGCCCGCCAGGCTCCTCTGTCCATGGGATTCTCCAGGCAAGAGTACTGGAGTGGGTTGCCATTCCCTTCTCCAAGGGATCTTTCCCACCCAGGGATCGAACCCTGGTCTCCCACATTGCAGGCGGATTCTTTACTGTCTGAGCCACCAGGGAAGCTGAAGAATACTGGAGTGGGTAGCCTATCCCTTCTCCAGGGGATCTTGCTGACCCAGGAATACAGCTGGGGTCTCTTGCATTGCAGGTGGAGAAACTCTGCTGTAGAAAGTATTAATAATATATCCACAGTCCCAGTATATCCAGTCTTAGTGCAGATTTAAGCTCTAATAATTTTAGAACTATAAACAAGTTTTCCTTTTAGAGCAGTTTTAAGTGTGCAGAAAAAACAACTTTATGAAAGTTCAAAGGGTTACCATATATTCCCCCCCACCCCATTGCCCCCATTATTAATTATTAACAACTAGCATTGGTGTGGGACATTTGCTGCCATTGGTAAACCAGTATTGATACATTATTATTAAAGTCTATAGTTTATGTTCAGTTCAGTCGCTCAGTCATGTCGGACTCTTTGTGATCTCATGAATTGCAGCACGCCAGGCCTCCCTGTCCATCACCAACTCCCAGAGTTCACTCAGACTCACGTCCATCAAGTCAGTGATGCCGTCCAGCCATCTCATCCTCTGTTGTCCCCTTGTCCTCCTGCCCCCAATCCCTCCCAGCATCAGAGTCTCTTTAATTTTGCTGTTTTAAGATGTGTATAAGAGACAGCGCCAGGCCTCCCTGTCCATCACCAACTCCCAGAGTTCACTCAGACTCACGTCCATCAAGTCAGTGATGCCGTCCAGCGATCTCATCCTCTGTTGTCCCCTTGTCCTCCTGCCCCCAATCCCTCCCAGCATCAGAGTCTTTTCCAATGAGTCAACTCTTCGCACAAGGTGGCCAAAGTACTGGGGTTTCAGCTTTAGCATCATTTCTTCCAAAGAAATCCCAAGGCTAATCTTCAGAATGGACGGGTTGGATCTCCTTGCAGTCCAAGGGACTCTCAAGAGTCTTCTCCAACACCACAATTCAAAGGCATCAATTCTTCAGCGCTCAGCCTTCTTCACAGTCCAGCTCTCACATCCAAAAATGACCACTGGAAAAACCATAGCCTTGACTAGACGGACCTTTGTTGGCCTTTGCTTTTGAATATGCTATCTAGGTTGGTCATAACTTTTCTTCCAAGGAGTAAGCGTCTTTTAATTTCATGGCTGCAATCGCCATCTGCAGTGATTTTGGAGCCCCCCAAAAATAAAGTCTGCCACTGTTTCCACTGTTTCCCCATCTACTTCCCATCAAGTGATGGGCCCAGATGCCATGATCTTCATTTTCTGAATGTTGAGCTTTAAGCCAACTTTTTCACTCTCCTCTTTCACTTTCATCAAGAGGCTCTTTAGTTCCTCTCCACTTTCTGCCATAAGGGTGGTGTCATCTGCGTCTCTGAGGTTATTGATATTTCTCCTGGCAATCTTGGCTCCAGCTTGTAGTTTATGTTAGGGTTCACTCTTAATGTATCTTCTGTGAGATCTGATAAATGCCCGATGCCCTGTGGCCACCATGATAGCTCACACAGAGCAGCTTTGGTGCTGTCAGCTACAGATGGGCAGTTACCGGCTTCCTCTGCCGATTCCCACGTGGTGCAGTGGTAAAGAATCTGCCTGCCAATGCAGGAGGCGTAAGAGACTTAGGTTCAATCCCTGGGTTGGGAAGATCCCCTGGAGAGGGGCATGACAACCCACTCCAGCATTACTGCCTAGAAAATTCCACGGACAAAGGAGCCTGATGGGCTGCAGTCCACGGGCCACACAGTCAGACGTGACTGAGCATGCGTGCACTCACGGACATCTACCTCTACAAGGATCAAATCAGGTGCTGCTGCAGCTGCTGACCTTGAGCATCCTCTGAAAGGAGTGCAGGGTGCAGAGCAGAAATGAGGCACTCTGTGCTCTGGGAAACGGGCAGGACAGGTCTTCAGACAGATATTTTTAGGAGCTGATTTTATGAGCACAATTCTTGCATCTCCTCGTATCTAGAAAAGCATTAAAATCCTTCACAATGACTTTTCATGACCAGCAGGAACCTTTGGCAAAAAAAATATGTGCTTGCTTTTTATAATAGCCAGGACATGGAAGCAACCTAGATGCCCATCAGCAGAGGAGTAGATAAGAAAGCTACATATACACAATGGAGTATTACTCGGCCATTAAAAAGAATACATTTGAATCAGTTCTAATGAGGTGGATGAAACTGGAGCCTATTATACAGAGTGAAGTAAGCCAGAAAGAAAAGCACCAATACAGTATACTAACGCATATATATGGAATTTAGAAAGATGGTAACGATAACCCTGTATGTGAGACAGCAAAGAGACACAGATGTACAGAACAGTGTTTTGGACTCTGGGAGAGGGTGAGGGTGGGATGATTTGGGAGAATGGCATTGAAACATGTATAATATCATATAAGAAACAAATCACCAGTCCAGGTTCGATGCAGGATACAGGATGCTTGGGGCAGATGCACTGGGATGACCCAGAGGGGTGGTATGGGGAGGGAGTTGGGAGGGAGGTTCAGGATGGGGATACGTGATCACCCGTGGCAGATTCATGTTGATATATGACAAAACCAATACGATATTGTAAAGTAATTAGTCTCCAATTAAAATAAATAAATTTACATTTAAAAAATACATGCTTGATTGCACGTACTCCTCCTTCACCAAAATCACATATATACTGACCTTTCTCTTACCTCTTTGGAGTAGTTTCTCAGAGCTATCTGAGGTACTGGCTCCCAGGCTGCAGCCCTCATTTTGCCCCAGATAAAACTTAACTTGCAACTCTTACATTGTCCTTTTTTTTTTAAAGTTAACACTGCCCTAAAGACCCCTGTGTTTTTCGTCACTCTCTCTTTACCCTTCTCCAACTCCTGGCAACCACTAATCTTTTCACTGTCTATAGTTTTACAAACTTATTTCTAAAATCATTTAAACATTTAGCAATTTAAATCTACAAAGTTTTAAACTTTAATTCTGTTATTCTTTTGTTTCTCTCTCTCTCTCTCTCTTTTTTTTTTTTTTGGTCCTTTTTTGAGCCATCCTGTAGGGCTTGCAGAATCTCAGTTTCCCAACCACGGATTGAATTTGCATCATGGCAATAAAAGCCCAGAATGCTAACCACTAGAATTGAAGTTTAGGAACCCCCTAAACTTTAATTTTGCTGTTTTAGTCATCATAACCATCTACAGTCAGGAGGACTGAAATGAAAACTTTAAAGTCTTATTTCAAACTCATCAGACTAAATAAATGTAGAGGAAATGTCAACTTGCAAATGCCAAATGCAAATTTTTGTAAGTTAGCTCATGCTTCAAAAGTTCCTAAAGGAGAAAACTGGGCTCGGACCTTTAGAACACACTGAATTCGGGAAAGAGGAAGCAGTCAGTTTCACAAATTTCACAGACCAGGAATGGTACCGGTGAGAAGATGCTGAGAGATCTCTTGGGGGAACTGGGTGATGGATGGACAGGCAAGGGTCTGGAGGGTAGGGGAGGTCCCTGCAGAAGGACCTCTGTGAGTGAGAGTAATGGGCTGGGGTCCCTGGGGAAACGCCAGCTGTTTAGTGGCTAGGGCCCAGCCTTTGCCCTGGCCCAGGACAAGAAATGAGGCTGGACAGGTCAGTTGGGTCATAGTGGCCACTGAGAGCTATGTGAAGACTGGGTACTAGCATGTGGGCCATAGGGAGCCACTGAAGATTTAAGAGCAGCAGAGTGACACCATGAGATTTGTACGGGGGAAACCCCAGTAGATCTTTAGTAGAGAAACCTCATGAGGATCTACGGGGAACAGTCCAGGGCCCACCACTCTCTAGGTCTCCTCCCCAGGCGTCCAGAACTGCATTCCCTGTGCCTCTCTGGGGGCGACCATGGGACCGAATCTCACCAGTGGAAAGTGAGCAGACAGGTTTCACGTCTGGGGAGATGCATCCCAGCAGAAGCTTGAATTCACTCACAACTCACACTCCACCTTTGAAGGCTTGTGTTCAGATGGTGGCAGTGCCACCTGATGGCACCTCTGTCTGCATCCCTGAGCGGCCGTGCCCAGGGGCCTTTGCCAATGAAGCTGGAGCCAAAAATAAACATTGCTGCCATAAGCCTGTGCAGCCTGGGGGATGTCAGTTCTGGCAGCGTAGCATGGACCAGCAGATACAGAAACTATTGCAGACCCAGGCAGACGGGCCCTGATCCTAGGCAGTAGCAATGATGGAAGTGGGGGCCTGGGATGTGTCTGTCACCACCCCAAACACAGCGGTTTAAAACAGTGTTTATTGGATGGGTTGGGCAGCTCTTCTGGACTCGGCTAGACACACTCATACATCTATCATCATCTGTGTGTCTGCAGCACTTGGTCCTGCATGTCTCAGGGTCACTGGTTTGGAATGGCCTTGGCTGGGACCCCTGGAGTGACTTGGCTTAGCTCCACGAATAACCTTCCATGGTTTAGCCCAAAGATGGCCTCACTGTCAGGGTGGAGGGACATAAGAGGGAAGTGAAGACAGGCTTTTACGAGGTTTTCCTTAGGTCCCATTTGCTAACATCTCATTAGCTAAGTAACTTACATTCCTGAGCCGAGTCAATGACAGAACAGAATGCACTGCAAAGCCAGATAGCAAAGAGCACAGATAAAGAGGAGGGTGACGAATTAGGCCACTTGCACAGCCAGGCCACCACACCCCCCAGGGGGGAAGCCACAGGACTTGATGCCTGAGTGACTGTCAGGGGAGATGCCATGGACGGCTCCAACGGTGAGTACCAATGTTCACCCCCATTCCTGTGCCTGCCTGCCACTGTACCCATCAGGACGTGGTGTCTGATTCCCCACCTCGTGAACCTGAGCTGCCCTTTGACTTGCTCTGACCAACAGAATGTGACAGCATGAACCTGTACAAGACCCCAGCCTTGCCCAGCGGCCATGGAGAGGTGATCAGGCTGGACCACTGAGTGATGAGAGGTCACATGTGGAGAGGGGCCATGTGGTGGGAAATCCAGGGGAATACAAGAGAGTCTTGGATCTTCTAGTCAGCCCCTGCCTGAATGAAGCTACATGACTGAGCCCAAATAAAACCAGAGGAGCCATGAGAAATAAGAAACCACTGTTGTCTTAACCGCTAGATATCTGGATAATTTGTTACACAGCAATTGCTAACCAATACAGGGGAGACAGAAAGAACTAAAAGAGGCTGGTGTTCAGGCTGATGACTTGAGTGCTTCAGCAGGGGAAGCATCAGTCTCTGAGATGAGAGCTCCAGAGACAGGAACTAGTTTGAGAAAGCTGTAGACATGTTTGTCATGCTCACAGGACATCCATGCAGTAAAATCCAATAGGCATCAATTGAGATACATGGGTGTGAACTTAGAAATACGGGCTGGAGACTGGGGAATACTTCATATGAGATATCAGAGGATGTGGGAAGTTCCACTAACAGTGGTCCACGAAAAGAGTCTTGAGGAGTGCTGGTGGTAAGAAGTGGTTCTCAAACTTTAGTGGATGTCATTACCATCTGGTGAGAATGTGAAGATGCAGATTCCCAGGCCCATCCCTCTAGCTGTTGATTAAGTAGGTCAGGGATGGGCCCGGGGAATCTGCTTTGCCACCTGGCTTCCAGCCTTCTGCTCTCAAACACAACAGATGGAAAATCCCATCCCAGGTGAGGCAGAGGAGTTTGGCTGGAGACCTGGAACAAAGCTGAGGGAAGCTTTGTTTGATTTTGTTTTACTTCAAAGGCTGTAAAGTCATTCTTACAGCCTTGTGAGGAGTAGAGAGGGGAAGGTTAGAGAACAGTAGACGCTTTCCTCCCTGCCACCTGGCAAAGAACGAGGCTAAAACCACTGGGTGAAAGGTTGATTGAGAACAAGATATTCACGTGACTTTAACGTGTCGCCCACAAAGTCCATATTAATTACAAATGGAAAATGGTACCATTCCCTGGTGTGTTTCTGTTTGAGCACACATCTTTATTAAGTAATCAAGCCCTAATAACAACAATAATGAGACCAACTGGTATCATGCTCTTCCTGCTGTGCTACAACTTCAAGTGCATTCTGCTAAAAACTTTAACCTGAATTTAATCAAGGGGATTGGGGGAGCGAGGATGGCAGGCTCCTCCTTAACTTGAAAATAAAAGTGTATAGAAGCTAACAGCTTTGCGTCAATCAAATCTCTTGGGTATGAATATGGCATTGATGTAGGGCAACCCCTTTGTTTCTAGCAGACACGCTGAAGTATTCATGATAGATAACCGAGGCTCAGTTTTAAAAGGAACAGAAAACCGCCCTAAGCACCCGCCACACAGGGTTTGCGCGTGCGCAGAGCCCTCTTTCGGAGATTTATTTCGCGCAGCTGGAGGGTCAGATTGAGCACCACGAGACGGAAATATGCAGCCGCGGTTTCCGGTGACCGCGTACGCGTCCTGAGCAGCAGAATGGAGGAGGTGCCTCACGGTGAGCGCGCGGAGGGGGCTCGGGTAGGGGGAGCTGAAAGGAGAGGAGCCATTCTGACTGTGTTCTTGTCTCCACGCAGACTGTCCAGGGGCCGACAGTGCCCAGGCAGGTCGAGGGGCCTCATGTCAGGGGTGCCCCAACCAGCGGCTCTGCGCTTCTGGAGCTGGTGCTGCCGCAGACCCGGGTGAGAAAGGGGCAAGGCTTGAATGGGAAGTGAAAAGCGCTATTCCGGAAGAGGCGGGGCGCGGGTGAAATGGGAGGGGATAGGGATGAGTGACAGGGTCGGGGCCCAGAGGAGGCGGGCTTGGGGAAACGTCTGCAGATAAGGGGCGGGGCTTGAGGAATGAGTGACAGAAGCGGAGCGCGGAGGGGAAGAACGTGGAAAAAATTGGCGGGGTCGGGGCGGAGCCTGAAGCAGTGACTGGCGTGGAGTCCAAAGTGGTCTCGGGAGGGGCGGGGCAGGGTTGAAGGTGGGCAGGGTGAGGGGTGGGGCGGAAAGTTTGAGTGACAGTAAGTGGAATTGGTCGGAAGGAGGGCTGCACCAGCCTGAATGGGATATAAACTTTGAAGTCAGGGAGCTTGGGCTTAAATCCTAGCTTTGCCAGCTGTTTTCTTTGGACGAAATTTCCTTCCTTTTTGAGGAGCGCTTCTCCCATGAATTCAACAGAAGTATGAATTAATCACTTGAAGGCATAGTGTTTTGTGCTGGGTACACAGCTGTGATTGAGACAGATGAGGTCATCTGTCTCATTTTTAAGCCTTAACCTCTCTGACCCTCCGTTTCCGCATAAAACTGGGGGAAAACAGTTACAGTGTTTCAGGGATTTGAACTAGGAGGAAATACTGAAGGCATAGTATTATAAACGTGTAATAATGATGGTTATCGATGACAGGTACTAAGTGCCTGCTGTATTTGCCAGTGTCTCACTCCCAGCACTCCTGACATTCAGGGCTGGATAATTCCTGTTGTGAGTGTGGCTCTGCCCTGAACATCGCAGGACATTTAGCAGCATTCCTGGCCTCTACTCACTACATGTGGGCAGCACTCCTTCCTGTGGCAACCAAAAATATCCCAAGACGCTGCCAGATGCATCCTGTGGGGTTCGCCCCCAGGCTGGGAATCACTGCTGCATTCAGAACTGTGTTCTGGACTTGGGAATATAGTATGAACACTGCTGAGTTCCCTGCTTCATGGACTTTATGTTCTAATAGAGGAGACAAATGATTAAGAAGTAAGGAACTCACATGTGCTAGTAGCTTTGTGAGTTTGTTTTGGGGGCTTTTTTGGATTTTTTGTAGCTCTTATTACTACCATTGGTGAGGTGCTCTTTCACTCACGATCCCTTGAAATAGTCAAGGACTTACCTATCTCCTTCCAGCCCATCAGAAGAGTGACATTCCAAGAAAGACAAATATCGTATGATATTGTTAATATGTAGAACTAAAAGAGTGGTACAAATGAACTTATATACAAGACAGAAATAGTGTCAGAGGTGTAGAAAACAAACTTATGGTGCTGGGGCAGGGCTGGAGGGTGATAAATTGGGAGATTGAGATTGACATATACACACTACTATATATACACACTACTATTAGTTACCTAAAATAGGTAACTAATAAGGGCCTACTGTATAGTACAGGAAACTCTGATCAGTACTCTGTAATGACCTATATGGGAAAGAATCTTTAAAAAAAAGTAGATATATGTACAGATATAACTGACTCACTTTACAGCAGAAACTAACATAACATTGTAAATCACCTCTACTGCAGTGAAAATTTAGAAACTGAAAGATTGAGTCAGGAGCTTGGTCACCTGACTTGCTTTCTTTGCAGCCATAGAAGAAATCAAAGAAAAAATGAAGACCGTGAAACACAAGATCTTGGTGTTGTCTGGGAAAGGCGGTGTTGGGAAAAGCACATTTAGTGCCCACCTGGCCCACGGCCTAGCAGAGGATGAAAACACGCAGGTGGGACCTTGGGGAAAACTGGGAATGGCTCCGTCATTCTCAGAGCTCATGGTGTCTGGGAGGGGGCTGACTCTTAGCAACAGTTGAATTGGCCTCTTTGGAATTTATGTCCCTGCAGAAGGAACAAGGAAATGCAAGGGAGTTGAGCATGAAATGAATATTTCATTGGATTCTGTAGCCATGAACATGGATACCAGGTGTACATTTTTCTAGGCTTGCCGATTATTTATTATGTTCAGTTCAAGCTTCTTTCTCTTTATGAATCTTTATGAAATCCTCTTTCTGTCTTTTCTAGCCAGGGGTCTGCCAACAAGACCCTGTCTTATGGCCTGTGAGCTCTGGGCAGTTTTTACGTTTATAAATGGTTGTTTTTACAGTGTTACATTAGAACCTACCTATTATCCTGGATTTTGCCCACGAAGCCTAAAACACTTTCCATTTGGCCCTTGAAGAAAATATTTTCTGACCCCTGACCTAAGCCATTCACTCACACCCACATACACAGAGGAGCAGGAAAATTCAGATTCCCTGGGTCCACTCTCAGGATTTCAGCTTTAATAAGAGGTATGAGAGGGAGAGGAAGAGAAAAAATTTTTACCAAAAAGGTCAACTGGAAATTTGCAGTCCCTGTGATATTGAAAAAAAAGAAAAACAGGTTATTCATTGGGCCTCATACAGTTTTGCTTTGATCATAGAACATGACCCCAGTATTCACTTTGATCATTTCATGGCAAATAGATGGGGAAACAGTGGAAAAAAGTGTCAGGCTTTATTTTGGAGGGCTCCAAAATCACAGCAGATGGTGATTACAGCCATGAAATTAAAAGACACTTACTCCTTGGAAGGAAAGTTATGACCAACCTAGACAGCATATTCAAAAGCAGAGACATTACTTTGCCAACAAAGGTCTGTCTGGTCAAGGCTATTGTTTTTCCAGTGGTCATGTATGGTTGTGAGAGCTGGACTGTGAAGAAAGCTGAGTGCCGAAGAATTGATGCTTTTGAACTGTGGTGTTGGAGAAGACTCTTGAGAGTCCCTTGGACTGCAAGGAGATCCAACCAGTCCATTCTAAAGGAGATCAGTCCTAGGTGTTCATTGGAGGGACTGATGCTGAAGCTGAAGCTCCAATACTTTGGCCACCTCGTGTGAAGAGTTGGCTCACTGGAAAAGACCCTGATGCTAGGAAGGATTGGGAGCAGGAGGAGAAGGGGATGACAGAGGATGAGATGGCTGGATGGCATCACCAACTCAATGGACATGAGTTTAAGTAAACTCTGGGAGTTGGTGATGGACAGGGAGGCTTGGCGTGCTGGAATTCATAGGGTCGCAAAGAGTTGGACATGACTTGAGTAACTGAGCTGAACTGATGGTATTATACCTGATGAAACCATGAATACTGTTGGTTTTTTTTTTAAACACAGAATGCATTCTACCTTTTTGGTTTTGCCAAAACTCTGCATAGATTTCCAACTGTTTTTCCACTAGAGGACTGTTTGGGGCCTGCAGGGGAGTTCGGTGTGACATAGAAACAGTTTTATTATGTTCGTGTTGAAAGCCTTCCCAGACCACTTTCAGTTCTTTCCACTGCCTTGGTGTGTGCCTTATTTCATACATTGATGCGTTTTTGAAAATTAGTTTTCTCTTTTTGCATTTTGAATGTTGAAATTCATTCTAAATGTATAAAGGCTAACTTTTCATATTTGTCTTGTAACTGGCTAATGGCCTTTCCCTTTTATTTGCCTTTTTTATTAAGATAGTACTAGCAGGGACTGTAGAGTACTTTTAATATTGACATTTCAAAACTGCGCTGTATTGCCAGTTATTTTTTTAAAGCTAAAAACTGGATAAATGCCAGTACTTTCTACTTGTGTGAGATTAAACCATTCTATTCCAGTATGAAATAGCATCCCAAGTTCTTAATAAAACAGCGGCTAAATTTCCTGCACGAAAAAAAAAACCAGTAGAGGCAGCTACCGTGGGCAGGGGAATGAAGCCCACCATTCCAGCCTGCCCTCAGTGTGTGTGTACATACACACAGATACACAAATGCACAACGACCTCTCTGATACCTCACCAAGGGCTCCAGGAATATATATATATATTTTTTTAATCATTGAGTTAAAAAAGAGTTGACTTTGGAGGTCAGCAGGCTTTTTATATAAAGTGCCAGATGGTAATTATTTTAGGTTTTGTAGGTTATGCAGTTTCTGTAGCAACTCAGTTCTGCCCCTTTAACACGAAAGCAGCCTGTGAACAAATGACTGGGCTGTGTTCTAATAAAACTTTGAATTTCATAATTTTCACATGTCATGAAATAAAAATATTCTTTTGATTTTTTTGCCCCCTACTCTAAAAATATAATAGCCATTCTTAGCTGTGGTCTGTACAAAAACAGGTGGCGTTCTGGGTTTGGCCCCGGGTTGCAGCTCCCCAGCCGCTGGTTTGGTTTGTAGCCCAGCTGCGCTGGTGCTGGCTGGAGAAGAACTTTGTTGCCAGAGGACTGAAATGCTGGGGAGGCCGTGGCCTTCTGGAGACAGTGCCGAGGTGGGACTAGAGGGCCCGGAAAGCTTGGTGTTTCTCTCATTGACTGTGGCTCTGAATTCCGCTTGGAACTCGTTTCTCTTCTGATCGTTTTATGATGTGTGGGGCCCCTCCCGTTGGCCTGCCTGACTGATGTGGGCTTCTCTGGAGTCTGGTCTCTGTTACCTAAGGTGTGCTTGAGGGATCTGGTGAAAGGGAGAAGGGACTGCCCGGGGCCAGCTGGGCAGCAGGTTGGAGAAGGCGTCCTCTGGGCTCTGATGGCAGCTGGTGGAAGGTGGCAGGAGGAGGTATAGGCAGAGGTGCAGAGCTGGAACCGCCAGGGCAGACTGGACAGGCGGGCAGGGCAGGGCCGCCGCCGCTGCTGCTACAATGGAGGAGCCGAGAACGGGGCTGGGCCAGCCCAGGAGGCTTTACCGCCCAAGGAAGACATTCCCGTGGGAAAGAGGTGTGGTCTGAGCGTTACTACAGCAGTAGTCGGCTGTGTTGTCAGAGGGTGCTGGTGAAGCAGCAGGAAACGTTGGTCTTGTCTCCATGAGGGGCTACAAGGTCACAGCTGGGGCGGTGACTGGAACCAGTGGCAGGAAATGAGAGCAAAGCTGGGGAGATGGAATAGCAGGGTGTCTAGCTGCTGGAGAAGAGGGAAGTCTAGCTGAACCTGTGGAGCCAGAGGGGGGCGAGGTCTAGTGTGGTGGCCAAGAACACAGGCTCTAGAGTCGGTCTGCCCACCATCACCTCCCAGCACTGCCACACCACTGCTGTAACTGTGGGCAAGTTATCAGACTCTCTGCCTCAGTGTTCTCATCTGTAAAATGGGACTCAGTCCTGAGTGAGATGATACACGTAACTTTAAAATACTTAACACGACACTTGGTACATAGGAAATGCTCAATCAGTGTCCCTGGTAGTCATCATTATTATTTCTTCATTCCACTACCTGGAGTATGGAAGGGGTGAAGACCACCACGGGAAAGAGTGCACGGGATATCTTTTCTGCGTCTTTCACTCAAGATACCCCTTCTGTTGGGGGTGGAGGGGGTGTATTAATAATTCCTCAAAAGGAAACTGGTTAAACTGTTCCCAAAAGAGAGTGAGACATTCTAGACCAAGAGGCTAGAAACTCGAGAGTATTGACAGGAGTCTCCCATTAGGATTGTAGGGATGGTGTAATTTCCCAGGTCCTCAGGCTCTGATGTAAAATCTCTGGGCCATTAAACACACACCAGCCTGAAGCCTCAAGAATGGTCTTTAGGGTGAATTCTGTTGCATTCTTCTTGAGGTCCAGCAGAGGGTGCATGAGGCAGCTGGTGATCCAGTGTATGAACCCCTTTGCTGACCCCAGTGTGAGGTCATGTGATGATCACAGGGGATTGTTGAGAGAATGGAAGAGGGAAGCAAGAAACGAATTTGGGGCAAGTTAAAAAGTTACCCAGAGGTGCTGCACTTTGGATCTAAGACATAAGAGCTTTCAGGATGAATAGCTCTGCTCTTCAGAGAGTTTCTGAGAGCTGTCTCAGGCCTCTTCAAGTATCACATGGGGAAAGCAGGGCATTTGGGGTGGAAAGAGTCCTCCTGGGCTGGACATGTCACTAGCAAAGAACTTCTGTGTGTTTCCTTCTTCTTACTTTCTCCTTTAGAAGCTGAACCTACGCCGCTGTTAACCTTCCGCATCACAGGAAAACAGGGCTTGCTCAGAACTCAGCTGGAGGGTCAACTCTGGCCCTCCTCACCAGGCCCCCAGAGCTGTGGGAGGACCCCTGGCACTGGAGTCAGAGACCTTGGTTTAAGTCCCAGCTCTCTTCCTTGCTCATTGAACAAGTCTCTGGGCATCTCTGAACTGCAGTTTCTTCTTCGGCAAAGCAGAGTTATAATGATCATGCATACACACACGCACACACACACAGTTTCTTCTTTGGTAAAGCAGTTATAATGATCACACACACACACCCCAGGACACACATAACCGAGGACACACACACACCCCAGGACACACACACCACCCCCCAACAGGATAAACGGTGGCAGGACCTGAATCTGCGAACAACCTGACATCCTGGTTCATAAGCTCACCTTAAAAATAGGCCCTATTGAGGGTGGCAGGGGTTGAGGGGAACATGGGGGTGTTGATGTACTTTGCAGTTGTTGGGGGTCTTGACTGTGTCTCCAAGGCCCAGAGGGAATGTGGTAACTCTAAGACTCCACTCGGTCCACGTTCCACCCGGTTTCTCTGTGTCTTCTCCCCTCCCTCCTTTTGCTCGAACCCCTTCCCCTCCCGATCGTGCACATCCAGAGGACTGGACTTGCGTTGCATCACTGCGCTGGTCTCTTGTTCCCCAGGTTGCTCTTCTAGACATCGATATATGCGGGCCGTCAATTCCGAAGATCATGGGATTGGAAGGAGAACAGGTAAGAGCAAAATTTAAAAAATGCTGGGAAATATTTTCTTGTAATGAACCTGAGCCCTGAGCTGCACACCCTAAGCCAAGGGGTCAGCGGAGCGCGTGCGTTTTTACCTGGATGTGACCACAGCAGGGAGGATTCAGTCAATGGCCTACTTTTAAAACAGCCGTGAGTTTGAGGGTATGTTGGAGGGTGGGGCGACCCATCTGTAAGTTCATCCAAGCCATCTGAGAAGTGTTCATTTTGATGCCGTCTTAGAGGGGAAGGGAAAGAGCAAGTCAAATGCAGAAGTCAGACACAAAAACTTGGTCCTGTCTGGGAAAGCTTGAGCAGGGCTGGCAAGGGCTCTGTAGGCTGGAAGCAAGGGAATATTTCTGCCCCTGTGGTCACTGGGAAGTGAGGGGAAGTGAGACCACGAGGCAGGCGGGTGACGTGGGATTGGTGGTGGGGACAGGGCAGCTGAGCTAGGTGCCCATGCCTCCTCCCACCCTGGTGCGCAAAGCCAGCCAGGAAGGGACTCCCCAAGGTCGGGTGTTTTGAAGCCAGCCTGGAGGACCAGCCTTGTCCAGGGCTGTCTCCGGATGGGTCTGTTCTGTACTGAAGCACTGGTTGCTGTGGTTCAGAGGTGAACAAGGCAGATGAAAACCCTGTCTTCATGGGAAGGATGGATGACAATAGGAATCCATGTGAAGTGAGGGGGCGGGACAGATGGCAGGGAGGGGCCCCGGGAGCTGCTCTCTGGAAGGAGGTGGTCAAGGGCACCCTGCTCAGAGAGCCAGGAGGAAGGCACGCTGGGCTGGGGTTGTGTCCTCGTACCCAGTAGCCTGTGGGGCCAGGCAGAGTGGCCCTCAGGGTGGCAGAGAGTAGCCCAGGCGGATGGGGCTAGCCCCTGGGGACTCTGCTCAGGGCTTGGCACTTGCTTCCCACGTACTGAGAGGTGCTGGTGCCGTGTGGGGTCAGGGCGGAGCAGAGGGACCATGGTTCTGACTGCGTACCCGCGGGCAGCAGGCTCTGGAGCATGGGTCTCCCTTCATCGTCAGTCACACACAGATGCTACTCACCGAGCCGGCGCACATGTCATTTATAAAAACTGAACATTGTAAATGGTGAGAAATTCCAGCCTTTTCTTCTCCTATGCTGTTGGGTCATCGGGTTTACCTCCTCTTTCAAGACCAGTGACTTAGAGAATGAGTATTAATAGGAATTAATGGGTTTGGTGTTTTTTTAATTTGAAGTATGACTTCAAAGCCAGTGGCAAAGAGTCACATATTACTCGAATTGGATTTCTGTCGAATGTTGGGGACGGGCACCTCTGTAGACATGGTAGATCCATGGTCGCCTAGGAGTGGGGGGAAGTCTGGTGGTTGGGGTGACACTTGAGGGGTGCAGGGTGTCTTCTTAGAGTACCCAGAATGTTCTAACGTTGATTGTGGTGATGGATGCGCAATTCTGTGACTATCCTGAAGCCATTGAGCGTACACTTTAACTAGGTGAGCTGTGTGGTATGTGAATTACCCCTGAGTTGACTGTTTAAAAAAGTAAGATGTCATCTGGAAAAATGGGCCTTCTCTTTTGGCTCCAACATTGCCCGAAGCATAAACTGTAAGACTGATGTGCAGTTAGAAATCGCGTAAGTTCCAGTTTCATAGAAAAGCATCGGAGAGGACTTCAACCCTGGCAGTTTGTTGTTGCTTAGTTGCTAAGTCGTGTCCGACTGTTCTTTGACCCCAGGGACTGAGGCCCACCAGGTTTCTCTGTCCGTAGGATTCTCCAGGCAAGAATACTGGAGTGGGTGGGCCATTTTCTTCTCCAGGGGAACTTCCCAAGCCAGGGATGGAACCTGAGTCTCTTGCCTTGGCAGGCGGATTCTTTACCACTGAGCAAACAGGGAAGCCCCCACCTGGCAGTTAGTGAATGCCTAACTGGAAAGCGTCTGGGTCTTGAAACAGCCCCCGCTTCCCAGTGACACCCCTTTTCCAGGCCTTGTCCCCTGGGGCAGCAGCTCAGGTCACCAGCGGGAGGGCTCCGTGTCTGCTGCGTCACTCAGGGTTGTCCCTCCACTCCTTTGGAGGCCGCCTCGCTGTTCCACAGTCACCTGCATCTTCGCAGCAATGCCCAACTAGTTTCTGTCATGCTTTTAAAATCCCCCAGATCATACCGGACTCTGATGAACATTGGTTCCCTGGCCAGATATTTAAGCAGAGTTTCCAGGTCGCCCAGCCTGGGAGGGGAAAGTGTATGCACTCTGTCGTCTGTATCTCTGGCTTCCCAGGTGGCACTAGTGGTAAAGAACCCGCCTGCCGATGCAGGAGACATGAGACACAGGGTCGATCCCTGGGTTGGGAAGATCCCCTGGATGAGGGCACAGCAACCCACCCACTGCAGTATTCTTGCCTGGAAAATCCCATGGACAGAGGAGCGTGGTGGGCTGCAGTCCACAGGGTCACGAAGAGTCGGACATGACCAGGGTGTGTAATTTCTCACAACTGAGCAGACTCCTGTTCCCGCAGGTTCACCAGAGTGGCTCGGGCTGGTCTCCAGTGGTGAGTGCCCACCCAGGCCTTCCCTTCGGGGTGGTGTGTACATAACAGATAGTGGTGGGCAGCCAATCAGTGACTAGTTATTAGTCAACAGGTAGTCACTGAGGCACTTTCCTGGGCCTGGGGGTTCTAGTTACAACCAGAGATTGGCTCAGAGAGTAGCTCTCTCCAGTTTGTGGGCCAAACAGTTGCTACCATCCTAGATGGAAAGTAGTGATATGCAAATGAATGACTGTGGCCCTTTTCCAATAAAACTTTATGTACAAAACCAGAAGTGGGGCCAACCAGATTAAAACAGAAAGTTTATTTTTGTTTAGTCGCTCTGTCGTGTCTGACTCTTTGCGACCTCATGGACTGTAGCACACCAGTCTCCCTGTCCTTCACTGTCTCCCA
Source organism: Madoqua kirkii (assembly GCA_006408675.1). Lineage (NCBI taxonomy): Eukaryota > Metazoa > Chordata > Mammalia > Artiodactyla > Bovidae > Madoqua > Madoqua kirkii. Next base: position 5,718 of record SJYC01001306.1, on the reverse strand, counting down.
AAGTTTGCTCAAACTCCTGTCCACTGAGTCCTGATGCATCCAACCATCTCATCCTCTGTGACCTCCTTCAAAGGAGACAGCATCTATTTCAGCTGAGTTCATTGTGGTCGCCACCTAGGGCCATATGGTGGCTCTTTCAATCCTCCCAAATATGGTAACCTTTTTTTTAAATAATTTTTTTTGGGGGTGAGGGAGATTTAAGGATTCTAAAAGTGAATATATACTCACATCCATAGTAACTTTGCCCCTTCAATTTCTTCTGCCAGCTCTCAGACATAAGACATAGGAAAGTGCCTGGCACTGTGGTTGGAAGTAAAATGTCTCTTGCATCATCCTTTCCAGTTCCTGGAAGACAACTTGGGCGTGATGTCGGTGGGTTTCTTGCTCGGCAGCCCTGACGATGCCGTCATCTGGAGGGGACCAAAGAAAAACGGTTTGTCACTCTGCTTTCTGTCTCTCGTCACGTCCTTGCAGGCACAGAAGCGAATCCCATCCCATCAGGATGGCCTGTGTCTCTGGTGGCCTCTTTCTTCACTGGTTGAAGAGAGCCCATAGAAATAACAGTTTTACATAATAAATAAGCGTTACAAATTTTCGTATCTCTGATGGGTTTTTCTCTCCTGAAAACCCACCTAATCCTGAAATGATCCTTCTGGTGGTTTGTGCTCTTGTTTGTATCAGAGAGAAGAGGGTGTGGGGTGAAGTCAGTACTGGTTTGACAGGGTGTCCAGGCTGCAGGTACGGAAATGCCAACCTGGGCAAGGCTCCTCAGCCCCAGTGCTGTGATGCTCCAAGCCAGACAATCCCTCGTTGGGGAGGTTGGGGGGTGGACGGTCCTCTGCACCACAGGGTGTTAGCAGTTCCCTGGCCTCGCAACCCTGGAGGCGAGTGGAAGAACCTCCCTAGTTTTGGACAAGGCCCCAGGCACTGTGAGACCCCACTGATGGAGCACGTAGACGAGCTGTGCGTAAGGGTCAGGAGCTCAGAGGACAGGAGCCAGCATGCATCACTGTGGCCTCCCCCACAGGCATGATCAAGCAGTTCCTCCGCGACGTCGACTGGGGCGAGGTGGACTACCTTATCGTGGACACCCCGCCTGGGACGTCGGACGAGCACATCTCAGTGGTGCAGTACCTGGCCGCGGCGCACATCGATGGGGCAGTGATCATCACCACGCCGCAGGTGGGCGAGGGCCGGGCGGAGCGGGGTCCATGCGGCGCTGCAACGGAAGGTCTCTTTTTTTCCCCGCGGCCCAAGACCCTGGGCTCCCCAGCACCCTGGCTGGGATCAGCAGAAACCCTATGTTTATCTTCAGTTCAGCCGTTGTCGGTGGACGGGGAGGCATGAGGTGGCTGGGGTGGGGCCTGCCTAGAGCAAGGGTCGAAGGGGGCCTGGCCCGAGGATGGCGGTAGAAAGAAGGATGCTTCATTAGAAATGTTTCCTGATGTATATTTAACAGAGCTGGGCGACCAGCCCTGCGCCCTTAGGCCCTTAGACCAGCCGTGCTCTCGAGAGCAAGTCCCAAAGAAGTGACCTTCAGGGACCGTGGAGCTGGGCCATCCACACGGGTGCTGACAGCGGGCAAGGCTTCCCACGTGGGGGTATGTGTTTTTGCGAGCTTAAAACCACTCTAAAATGGTCAAAAGCAACAGCAGCAATCAAGCCGACACAGGAGTGGCCTCTCCAATGCCATGTTTGCTGTGAAAGGAAACCAAGCCTCCTCAGGTTCATGAGGAGGGCAGTGGCCGTTCAGGAAGCCGGCGAGAACGGCTATGTCTGTGCTCCTGTGTGTGTCCCTTGTCTAGAAAACAGGACTTCAGGCTGGGCACACCCACTTCCTCGGAGCCTTGCACATCCAGCAGCTGACTTTCTGTGAGGTCATTTTTGAGAAAGCAGGGCTTTTAGAGGACACTAGGGAGAGAACCAGAGGCCCCCTAAGGAGATGCTTAGTACCAGCGGGTATACTTTCTAGCCAAGCCCTTTTGCCTGCACCCCAGCCTCCAAGGGCTCAAGGGGCAAGCGTGGGCCTCAGGAGAACAGACTCAAAGCCTGGGCCCACTGTACTTGACAGCACATGACACTTGGACATGCATCTGCAATAAAATTATAGATGGATTGGGGAGGGCACTAAGCTCTGATTACCCACACTCCCCTCGCTGTAAGGCACACAGGGTCCAGAAGTGAATTTGCAGGGCTCCAAACCAGGTAATAATCCTTATTTTCTTTTGGTCCATAAAGTTGTGGTCATGATAACTGAGGTCAGAGGTTGGCAGACTTTTTCTGTTAAGGGCCAGAGAGGAACTATTTCAGGCTTTGTGGGTCACAGGGTCTCTGTCCCACCTCCCCAGTGGTACCATTATGGGATGAAAGTGGCCAGAGGTAATGTGGCAGCCAGGCTGTGCTCCAGAAAAACTCGATTGGCGAAAGCAGGCAGCCAGGCGAGCCCGCAGGCTGCCCCCTGCCTAAAACAGGGCTCATGCATGGTTGCACGAAACACTTACAGAATGGTTGTTGTTCAGTTGCTAAGTGGTCTCTGCTGCTGCTGGAGCTAAGTCACTTCAGTCATGTCTGACTCTGTGCGACCCCATAGACCGCAGCCCACCAGGCTCCCCCGTCCCTGGGATTCTCCAGGCAAGAACAATAGAATGGGTTGCTATTTCCTTCTCCAAAGCGTGAAAGTGAAGTCGCTCAGTCGTGTCCTACTCCTAGCGACCCCGTGGACTGCAGCCCACTGGGCTCTTCTGCCCGCGGTTATTTTCCAGGCAAGAGTCCTGGAGTGGGGTGGCATCGCCTTCTCCTGACTCTCTGCAGTTCTGCATCGGCAGGTGGGTTCTTTACTGCTGAGCCACCAGGGAAGCCCTTACATACAGTCTCTAAAGCTTCCCGGCAGTGACGCCGCAGCCCTGCAGCCGTCCCTCCACGAAGCGACTATTCCCTCTTGGTGCCCAGACTTGGAAATAACCAGTCTTCTGGAACCTTAACAGGAAGTGTCGCTCCAGGATGTCCGGAAAGAGATCAGCTTCTGCCACAAGGTGAAGCTGCCCATCATCGGGGTGGTGGAGAACATGAGCGGCTTCATCTGCCCCAAATGCCAGGTGAGAGCATGTTCCCCGCCAGGTCCCGGCCTCCACACCTGGGGAGATGGTGGAGTCGGGTGTCTGGGAAACCGTTTCTGCTTTCCCCATTGTTTGGGAACTGGAATAGTTTAAAAAAAAACCCTTTGCTGCCAATTTAATGGGAATTCTTTTCACACTCAGAAGAGCCTTTTTTAAATTTAAAGTTTGTTTAAAGTGTGGTCCATTGATACGATTCTGACACAAACTCAGGATTCCTCCCCTTTTCACATTGCCTTTCAGAAAGAGTCTCAGATATTCCCACCGACGACGGGGGGTGCGGAGGCCATGTGCCAGGACCTGAAGATCCCGCTGCTTGGCAAAGTGCCTCTGGATCCGCGCATAGGTGGGTGCGTCCCTTCCCTGTGGGGCCTGTATGCCCTGCAGCTGAGAGCAGCAGGGAAACACGTAGGCGTGTGGTGAGGGACAGGAGGGCCTCAGGGAGGCGGGAAGGGCCTGCAAGGGTGGAGGAGAGACCAGTCATGGAGGCCCCTGGTGCAGAGGGCGGGAGGAGAGGAAGTCAGCAAGGAGAGGGGCCAGGCGGGGGTGATCGCGGGGAGGAGGCAAGGCCATGTATTCGAGTCCTGTCTCACACAGGAATTAGGTCCTGGTGTGAAAGTCATTGACAGCATTAGCTTTGAGAACCCCGAGGAAGGGCACCCCACCTTGTCCTGTCTGCAGGGAAGCCCGGCACAGCCCTCCTGATGCCCAGATGGGTGAGCAGGAGGGCACGTTGCTGGCCTGCCTTCACGGGTCACGCTCCTCTCTGGGTACCAGAGTCCTCGGGGCCCCCATCTCCATGCCACACTCACTCCAGGGCATCAGCTTGCGGCGTGGAGTCGGGGGGGACACCCACCACCGACTTTCTTTCCCCACCATAACAGAGCCGGGCTTGCTGAAGTTAGATGTGTCTGTGACGAGGAAGTGGGGCAGTGAGGTTTTGCAGACGAGGCCTAAGGGGGCCAAGGGAGACTGTCGGGGAGTCAATATGGACGGCTCTGCAGCCAAGCCTCACGGTTTGGACTCCAAGCTGCCAGGAAATGAGACCAGGGAGGGTGGGCGCTGTGTGTGCTTAGAGACTGAGGCCGTGGGCCACTTGTACTGGTTGGGAAGTGGTTAGGGCTGGACTGAGCCAGGCATCAGCGTGGAGAGGAAGGGACACAGAGAAGGGAAGCGACAGGCTGGGGCAGGTAGGGAGGAGGAGATGTCCCCGATGTCCATGCTACCCCTGGGCAGCTGGGGATGCCCCCCAGAGCCAGTGAGCACGGGAGAGCCGGCTCCCTGCTGGCCCTGTGTGGAGCAGGCAGGGCCTTAGCATGTTAGCTGGTAAGAGGTTGGGAGCAGAGGGGGCTGTGTCCACGATGGGGGGACGGCGTAGAGGGGGCTGGGAGCACAGTGTGGAGGAGGCCTGCCCCGAGGAGGGGGGCGCAAAGACCCCAGAGCGCCTGGGTGCCCAGCAAGGTGGCTCCTGGAGCCCCCTCGACGGTGCCACGTCCAGCAGAACTTGTGGTACCTGGTTCCCCCCAGGAAACAACTCTGGCTGCTTTTCCAGCCTTCCCGAGTGTCGTCTTCGCATTGACCAGCATGTCCCTTGGGGTCGTAGGAGCTGGTACCATCCCTCAAAGCCCCTGGTGGCAGGCTGGCTACATGAGTGTGGGGCCGGGTGGGCGGTGGGCCTGAGTGGCACTCTCGCCAGCTGCAGGCTGTGGCGGCCTCAGTCCTCAGAGGCAGTGGTAGGAGAGGTGGCCAGACGGCAGCCTCAGGGCTCAGTCCTGAGCTGCGAGGACGCGGTGCCATCCAGTGGGCACGCTTTCGTGTGATAGGGCGCACCTCCCCAGACATCGCCTCCAGTTGAAACTGCAGAGCCGGGGGCAGCGAGTGTGGGAAGGGATGGGGGTGAACACTGCCACGGGCTGCGGCGAGGCAGACAGGGCCCAGTGAGGCCGCCGAGGCCCCCAGAGCCACTTTGTGCAGTGAAGGAGCAGCCCTGTCACCAGGGAAATGGGAGGCCGCACGCAACCCCTGTGCAAACACGCAGTGAGGGAGCTGCCAGGCTTTGGTGTCAGGATCCCAGCCTCCCGGGCCCTCGCCACCCTCGTCACCCTTCCACTGCCTCTGGGCTCGGGCGGGTCCTCGCGGGGCTCTGAGCCTCAGACTCACCTGTTAGGTGGGGATGTGATGCAGCCACCGTGGGGGCGGCACAGGTGGGGGCATACGCGAAGGGGGCACTCTCGGACAGGGCAGGGACAGCGGAGGTTTGTGGAGGTGGGGAGCCAACCAGAGCGAGTTCTGAGGGTTTGGGCAGGTCTCCTGGGAAGGGGAGGACGAGGAGGGAGAAGACGCCAGGTGAACATCAGGAGGAAGTGGCCCCACGAGCCTTCTGTGGGACCCATGACCTCCCGGACCTGGTCTGTGAGCAGGAACTCGGAGGCTTCCCTAGCTGCTGCTACCCACGGTGCCCAGGCCAGGGTGTGGGGCTCCTCTCCACACCCCCAAGTCCCCGGGTGTCCCGTCCTACCCAGTAACACGCTGGGGAGACGACTGCTCCACAGTTGGCCCGTCCAGGATCCCCCCGGAGGCTGGGGAGCAGCTGTGGCTTGTGGGA
>SJYC01001305.1:0-36804 GCA_006408675.1 Madoqua kirkii | reverse complement strand
GAATCAGTCTGTTGTTCCAGGTCCAGTTCTATCGGCTGTCTCTTATACACATCTGGGCCGGGGGCCGGGGGCCGGGTCTACTCAGGACCAGACAGGAGAGGAGCTTCCCCTGGCCCAAGACCCCCCATGCCCACCTGGATGGGTTGATGCCAAGGTGGAGTGACTTTCAAGATACAGTTACAGAGGGTGGAATATGTGTATGCTCCCAAACATTTTTTTTAAAAATACTTGAGTGTGTATATGTATGTATACGCCACACTTACATCCATATATTATTTCTAGAAAGACAGCTGACACCCCAGTAGCTTCCCCTGAACTCATTCTTCACGGTGTAACTTTCTGTCCTCCGTACTCTTTCACTCTGAGCCTTCATTATCTTCTTACTGGAGAATGAATCGCTCTTTTAAAAATGCAGGTTCCCGGGCCCACCCAGGAGCTGCTGAATCTGTTATGGGGCCCTGGAATGTGCATTTGCCACACTTCACCCAGAGTCAGACACACACACACACATACACACACACCCCAACCCCACCCCCAGCATTGCCCAGGCACAGGTCAGAGCCATGAGGCAAAGCCAGCCAGGCTCGCTGCCGGGTGGAGGGAAGGCAGGCAGGGTCCCAGAGACCCCGATGTCCTGTCTCAGCTTAGATCTTCATTACAAGGAAGGTGGGCCCAAGATCTTCCATGTCACTGGCACAGAAGGAGCCCCAAGTTCAGGTCACCACTGTGTTTTCTTGTGGGTTTTAAGTTTCCTTCTTTCTGTAAGGTAAGAGCTGCGACAAAGGACAGTCTTTTTTGGTGGAAGCACCGGATTCACCAGCCACTGTCACCTACAGAAGTATAATTCAGAGTAAGTGCTTAAGGGGACCTGTGAATCCAGAGGGCCACGGGGCCAGGAAGTGAGGCAAGTGAGCAGAGTAGGCTTGGGATTGAGAAGATCCCATTCGGGGTCATGAATGGCCATGCAGCCTCCACGGGGACATGGGTGTGGTGGGGTCTGGGATGACCCCCTCAGCCCAGGAAGCCAGGAGTCTGGGAAAATCTTCCAGTCCGTCAGTGTTATGAACTCAGTCATAGCCTAAAACACGGCGAGGGTGAAGTTTACAGTATAGGAAATATTAGTGTTACCCCTCAGTAAACCTATAAAAAGAAATTAAGAAGGGGAAAAAAAAAAGCACAGTGAGCCAAACCAGACCCAGATGCAGGCCTGACTTAGTCAACGGGCAGCTGTCAGGGGCCTTGAAGTTGAGGCAGACGTGTCGGTAGTTAAAGCTGCAGGCTCCCGGCTCGCGGCTGAGCCCTGCTGGCCTAGTGAAATGGTGTCCAGGGTAAACAACAACATTTCTGGGATCCTCGATCTGGAGAACGGGCCAGGAGGCCTCCAGCTGTGGTTGTAACCAGGGACGGGCAGCCAGCAGTACGGGGCTCACTTGCATTCAGGGCACCAGCTGAGATGGGACTCTGGGGTGAATTAAGCCACCTGGGGACGCGCCCCATTCAGACTCGGCCTTGCCAGCACAGACAGGGCCACCAGGAGCCCCCAGTGCTTCTGTGCCTGCCGTCCTGTTTTCCAGGAATCCAGGAGTTCTGTAGTCAGCGTCTGCCAGAAGGAGAGAACCTCGTCGGCTCCTGAGACAGGAGGCCGTGAAGAACGGAAGCAGCATGACCTGTCCCGTCACGCCTGGCCAGCGTGGGGACAGCGCACGGGTCACAGGCAGAAAGGGACCAGCCCCGGGCATGGCGTGACGTCACTTTTTCAGAGACACTTTAATCATCTAGCATTTGTACACCTTCCTTTAGAACGTATGTAAAGGGCGTTCTTTACAGATGTGCCGTTTGAAAAATAAAAACAGCTCCTCAAACCTCTGCCCCAAGGCCTGCTTCCCGTGAAAACCCAGCAGCTCCTGGGTCATGGAATTCTCTTCTCGTTGGAAGCTGTCTTGTCACAGCACATCTCACTTGTGCCTTTGCTACCTCGGAAAATAAGCCTGAAAAAGAACCAAAGGGATAAAGGGAGGAACGTGTGGCTTCGCTGCAGCATCATTCTTGTGGTTTAGTCACTAAGTCATGTCCGAGTCTTTGCAGCCCCCATGGACTGTAGCCCACCAGGCTCCTCTGTCCATCGAGTTCTCCAGGCAAGAATACTGGAGACCCAGGGGTCAAACCCAAGTCTCCTGCATTGGCAGCCGGATTCTTTACCACTGATAGCGTAGCACAGACACTGTTCTCAGATAGAGGAAAAATTCAAATAGCAACAGAGCCTCCCACTGGGGCTTGGGCCGAGCTCAGTGCACAGGATGTGCCCAGGCACAGTCGAAAACCTGCGAATCACCCGCATGAACAGAACTGGGAGTCAGTGCAGACACCCCATACAGGAAGTATGTGCTTCCGGTATCTGGCAGTGGGCCACCCTGGTAGCTCAGCTGGTAAAGAATCCCCCTGCAGTGCAGGAGACCCAGGTTTGAGCCCTGGGTCAGGAAGATCCCTGGAGGAGGGCATAGCAACCCACTCCAGTGTTCTTGCCTGGAGAATCCTCATGGACAGAGGAGCCTGGCGGGCTACAGTCCATGGGGTCACAAAGAGTCAGACACAACTGACTAAGCACAGCGTGTATATCTGGCAATTTCCAGTGCCAGACACGACAATTTACAGGGTTTTTAAAGTTGCATGAAAGGAGAGATGCAGTGTAAGAGAGCCTTATTGTCCTGAGACTCGCCCCATTCAGACTCGGCCTTGCCAGCACAGGACAGGGCCACCAGGAGCCCCCAGTGCTTCTGTGCCTGCCGTCCTGTTTTCCAGGAATCCAGGAGTTCTGTAGTCAGCGTCTGCCAGAAGGAGAGAACCTCGTCGGCTCCTGAGACAGGAGGCCGTGAAGAACGGAAGCAGCATGACCTGTCCCGTCACGCCTGGCCAGCGTGGGGACAGCGCACGGGTCACAGGCAGAAAGGGACCAGCCCCGGGCATGGCGTGACGTCACTTTTTCAGAGACACTTTAATCATCTAGCATTTGTACACCTTCCTTTAGAACGTATGTAAAGGGCGTTCTTTACAGATGTGCCGTTTGAAAAATAAAAACAGCTCCTCAAACCTCTGCCCCAAGGCCTGCTTCCCGTGAAAACCCAGCAGCTCCTGGGTCATGGAATTCTCTTCTCGTTGGAAGCTGTCTTGTCACAGCACATCTCACTTGTGCCTTTGCTACCTCGGAAAATAAGCCTGAAAAAGAACCAAAGGGATAAAGGGAGGAACGTGTGGCTTCGCTGCAGCATCATTCTTGTGGTTTAGTCACTAAGTCATGTCCGAGTCTTTGCAGCCCCCATGGACTGTAGCCCACCAGGCTCCTCTGTCCATCGAGTTCTCCAGGCAAGAATACTGGAGACCCAGGGGTCAAACCCAAGTCTCCTGCATTGGCAGCCGGATTCTTTACCACTGATAGCGTAGCACAGACACTGTTCTCAGATAGAGGAAAAATTCAAATAGCAACAGAGCCTCCCACTGGGGCTTGGGCCGAGCTCAGTGCACAGGATGTGCCCAGGCACAGTCGAAAACCTGCGAATCACCCGCATGAACAGAACTGGGAGTCAGTGCAGACACCCCATACAGGAAGTATGTGCTTCCGGTATCTGGCAGTGGGCCACCCTGGTAGCTCAGCTGGTAAAGAATCCCCCTGCAGTGCAGGAGACCCAGGTTTGAGCCCTGGGTCAGGAAGATCCCTGGAGGAGGGCATAGCAACCCACTCCAGTGTTCTTGCCTGGAGAATCCTCATGGACAGAGGAGCCTGGCGGGCTACAGTCCATGGGGTCACAAAGAGTCAGACACAACTGACTAAGCACAGCGTGTATATCTGGCAATTTCCAGTGCCAGACACGACAATTTACAGGGTTTTTAAAGTTGCATGAAAGGAGAGATGCAGTGTAAGAGAGCCTTATTGTCCTGAGACACTCACTGTTTGAAAGACTCACAGGAACTGAGAGCAGCTCAGGGAAGAGGAAATTCCCATTTCCCGTCTGACTCCGGCCACGGAAGTGTAAGGGGCACACATCCCCATTCTTTCCCACTCTTCTCGTCACCTGCCCCCCTCACTTGCCCAGGGTCAAATCTGCACCTGTTCAAGGTGAGGCAGGTGGGGCCCCTCTAAAGGGCCATGAGGCCACCCAGCCCAGGAAGGCCCAGCACACAGGTTGGTCCCCCTGACCCCCCTCTGTGCACACAGGCTGCTCGGGTCTCCTGGGACGCCCACCCAGACCACAAGCCCAGCTGAGCCTAGGGGAGCCACGCTTCCACGAGAGCCCCTAGCCCCACACCTTCCCGGCCACCATCTCGATCCCACCGCTTACCTAATGCTTGTGAATCTCCAGCCCCTCGAGGCCAGGCTTCTGAAAGTCACTGGGACAGACCTGCAAGGGGAAGAGACAGCCCTGGCTTTCTGTCCCACATGTGCGTGGCCTGACTGCTGAATCAAGCCCATGGTGAACCGAAAGCCTGCGGGGTTGCTTGCTCAAAGTCTTGGCTTAAAGCTGCACTGTTCACACTTAAGACAGCTCGAACCATTTCAGGAAGAGCCTGGTCACATTTAGATGATCTGTTTGTTGCTTCTAGAACTCAGGCTAGGTTTAGAACAGTTGTGACGGCTCTTAACACTACTGTTGTTTAGCCTTTCAGTCATGTCAGACTCTGCGACCCTGTGGACTGTAGGCCCCCAGGCTCCTCTGCCCATGGGATTCTCCAGGCAAGAATACTGGAGTGGGTTGCCATTGCTTTCTCCAGGGGATCCTTCCCACCCAGGGATCAAACCCATGACTTCTGCATTGGCAGGCAGACTCTGTACCACTGAGCCACCTGGGCAGTAGTAGTGACAGGAGTAGAGTTAGTCACATCAGTCGTAGCTGACACTTTGTGACCCCGTAGACTAGCCTGCCAGGCTCTGTCCATGTGATTCTCCAGGCAAGAATACTGGAGTGGGTTGCCATTCCCTTCTCCAAAGGAGCTTCCCAACCCAGGGATCAAACCCAGGTCTCCTCCATTGCAGGCAAACTCTTCACCGTCTGAGTCACCAAGGAAGCCCTCTATAGTTTAAAGAAATCAATCTCAACCAACAATGGCAATCACAAAAGGACAAGCGCTGTGTGATTCCACTTACGTGAGGTCCCTAGATTACTCAGATTCATGCAGGTAGAAAGTAGGCGGTTGCCTGGAGTTCACTGGGGCTGAGAGGGTGGAGGATGATTCAGATGTTTAGTGGGTACAGAGTTTGCTTGGATGAAAGAGTTGTGGCAGCATGACGATGTGGGTATACTGAACTACACACTTAAAAATGGCTAAAAGGGTAAATTTTGTTGTGCACATTTTAACCACGAACACAAAAACCCAGCTAACACTGGCAGCCTGGCTGATACAGAAAAACATCATAAACTGCCACTGGCAGCAGGCCTCCGGGACTTGCAAGTGTCTGGAGATCAGGGGTCCAGGAGTCAGACTTGAGCAACTCACCGTCTGGAACACCGTCTGGGACAGAAAACTGGCTGTGACTTTGCTGACATCACTCTCGCCTCCCATCTTACATAGGACGTAGCCATACAGGTTGGCGGCTTGGAGAGAGATCCCAGCTATCACAAGGGCCTGCACATAAACAAAACAGAGGTCATTCTCTTGAAAGCATGGATTGAAATGTTCCAAACCAAGCAGGAGTGGTTCCGGCCCACACCCACCAGTGTTCACCAACCTTTATGGAAAGCTTCCCTGGTGGTTCAGGTGGTAAAGAATCTGGTGAAATGCGGGAGACCTGGGTTTGATTCAGGGTTGGGAAGATCCCTTGGAGAAGGGAAGGGCAACCCACTCCAGTCTTCTTGCCTGGAGGATCCCATGGACAGAGGAGCCTGGTGGGCTTCAGTCAGTGGGGTTGCAAAGAGTCAGACAAGAGTGAGCGACTAACATAATCATAATAATACAGATACTCAAGGACACCTTTTAAACACCAGAAACCGGAGAGGCTGAGGCCACTGTCGTCCCACTTTACAGGGGGGACATGGAAGTCCAGGGAAGCTCAAGTTGCCTGAAGTCCCAGAGCTGGAATGAGACTGAGCCAGGATCCAGGCTCCAGAGCCCACACCCAATTATGCGGTGGCTCATACTGTCTGTGGATATTTTATCTCCTCATGGAATGAGCCAGGTCATGGCCAGGCAGTGTCATAACTCAGAAATAAAACTCCAGAATCCTGAGGCTGGCTTATTCCTACTGAGGCAAGTTTCCTACCTATCCAAGCTCGGATGTCATCTACTTTTTTGAGAAATACCTCTCAGCAGCAGCATTCATACGGGCAGAAGGTGGAAACAACAACATGTCCATCAGTGGCTGAACAGATAAATAAAACGTGGTCCATCCAGATTAGGGAACAGTATTCAGTCATAAAAAGGAAAGCAGAGCTGATAGCTGCTAGAGCAGGGATGACCCCTGAAAACACTGTTAAGCCAAAGAACCAAGTGACACAAGACCATGTATGGTTCTTTTACAGAAAATGTCCAGAGAGCCAGGTCTACAGAAACATACATTCGTGAGTGGCAGGGGGCTGGGATGGAGGGCGGCGGGGAGCAGGGGCGGTGTGGGGTTTCCCTGGGAGCTCAGCTGGTAAAGAATCTGCCTGCAATGCAGGAGACCCTGGTTTGATTCCTGGGTTGGGAAGATCCTCTGGAGAAGGGAACGGCTACCCACTCCAGTATTCTTGCCTGGAGAATTCCATGGACAGAGGAGCCTGGCAGGTTACAGTCCATGGGATCACAAAGAGTTGGTCATGACTGAGTGACTAACACTTTCACAAACAGGGGCTAGGGAAACAGAGGCACGGGGAGGGTCGCGGCTAAAGGGCTCAGGATCTCCTGGGGTGATAAAAATTTCCTAAAACTGACTGTGGTGCTGGCTACACAACCCTGAGAACAGACTTGTTGCCGTTCAGTCGTGTCCAACTCTGCGACCTCACTATACAGCCCGCAGGGCCGCAGAGAATCGGACACGACAGAGCGACTTTCGCTTTTTCGCTCAAGGCTTCTCTGTCCATGGGATTTCCCAGGCAAGAATACTGGAGTGGGCTGCCCTTTCCTTCTCCAGGGGATCTTCCTGACCCAAGGATCAAACCTATCTCCTGCTTGGCAGGTGGAGTCTTTACCACTGAGCCACCTGGGAAGCGGCTGAATCATACACACGAGACAGGTGCACCACCTGGTATGTGCATTCTTTCTCAATAAAGCTGTTTCAGTCCCTCGATCGCTCAGTCAAGGACAAAACCCCGCTTCTGCATCCGCCAGTTCTGTACAGACATCTGAGCGAGTGCTGCCTTACCAGCCACTTGAGCTTCAAGGAAAATAAGGAGCTGAAAAAGAACACGATCCAAATCATGGGACAGACGATGAGGCCGAGCCAGAAGACGCGCGCTTCCGCCTCCGTGGCAGCCACCGTGTCTGGAGAGACCTGTGGCAAGAAACAGATTCAGCTGCACAACTCACAGAAGCGGTCCCAAAGGGGCGTGCCCTGATTTTCGTTAATATCACACGGCCTTCTGCCAGCAGAGGCTCTGAACGGGCACCAGCCACCATGGGCCTTGTGTCCGGCAGGGGTCAGATCACGCAGACCTCAGAAGGAACCCATAGGGACTTTCCACGGCCGTTTTCTCGGCTCTAGCTTGACAAGTATTGGAAGATACCTTTCTGGCTTCAAAAATCCAGTGGCTTTTCCCGTCCTCATCAATCTGGTTCCACCAGCGAAGGCCCACCATGAGTCTTCCGGTTACATTCTGAGAAAAGTGGACAGAATGTCATAAGCAGATCACAGGTCAAGAGAGAAGCCTCATCTCTTCCTGGATGAATAAAAGTGACCAATTCATGTTGAACCTGAGGAGAGGGGGACTGAACAGTGGGACTTTCTCAAAATCAGTTTTGAGGTCTATAATTCTTAACTAAGCTTACCTTAAAAAGCAACTTACCTGTCCATCAACAAAGGGATGGATAAGGCAGATGTGGCACATATATAAAATGGCATATGACTCAGCCATAAAAAGGAATGAAATAATGCTATAGCAGCAACAGGGATGGACCCAGAGATTATCACACTGAGTGAAGTGAGTCAGACAGAGAAGGACAGATATGATGTGGCTTATACATGGAATCTAAAAAGTGATGCAAATGAACTTATTTACAAAACAGAATTAGAGTTATAGATACAGAAAATAATCTTAGGGTTACTGGTGGGAGGAGTGGGGGAGTGATAAATTAGATTGGGATTGACATATACATACTACTATATGTAAAATATATACATGTTATCCCTTCTCCAGTAGGTTTTCCCGACTTGGGAATGGAACCGGGGTCTCCTGCATTGTAGGCATATTCTTTACCAACTGAGCTATCAGGGGAACCCATATATAAAATAGATAACTAATAAGTACGTATAGTATCGCTCAGGAAACTGTACTCAATACTCTAATGACCTACATGGAAAAGAACCTAACAAGAGCAGATGTATATATAACTAATTCACTTTGCTATACACTGGAAACTAACACAACATTGTAAATCAACTATTTTCCAATAAAAACTTTTTAAAATTAAGTTCCATTCACAAAAAAGACATACTCCCCAGACATACATACACACATATATATGTCATATATATATATATGTATTCCTATTTATAGACTTTTAAAATACATTATTTATAATATGTGAAATTTTCAAAAACCGCAAAACCCGATGAAGTTGTCTCCCTCACATAGTACGTGTCTGCAAGCATGACAGTGGCCACCCAGAAGCCATTTATTCAACTATATAATGTATTTGTTCCTCTGATTCTAAGTGATGTCGGCTCAGTATTCTGAAGTCCACGTAAGGGTCAGCGAGCGGCTGGACACGCAGCCCCGTGTTTCGGGAGAGAGGGAGTCGCAGGTGGCGGGGGGCCGGGGCTTACCTTCACAGACCAGAAGTCAAAGGACAGGAGGAGAAGCACAGTGACAAAGCAGCCCACGAAGCTCCTGCTGAACCAGTCACAGCCCACGTAGGTGACGATGGCACTCACGCGGAAAAACAGGTGGAAAAACGTGGCCACCGGGTGCCTAGGAAAGAACCCAGAAGCCCACTCAGACCAGGGCCCCAAGGACGGCGGCCAAACGTGCTCTGTGGTTTCCAGGCCCCACATGTTCCCTGTGCATTTCAGCCCGAACTCCACCAGGGCCAGCTCAGAGAAAGCATCACTCGCCTAGAAGACTCAAAACAGTCCTCATCACACCAACATTTTTCCCACCCTCGAAGAATCCAGTACTTTCCCATAATCTGACTCGAAATATCACTTGCCCTCTTCGAAACTGGGTCACTTTTCAAATGTATCGTGACACTGATCACCGCCTTCCTGCCTAGCAGTAACAATGACCAGTTCCCCAAAGGGAAATGTTGGGTTATTCCGTCAGTAACTGAGCTGTTTGGTCACATGCAGCCCATGGGTTCAGACGCCTCACATCAGCGGGGGCCACGTGGGCATGTCCGGGTCCAAACCACTGGTGCTGGTGATGAAGTGAAGTCGCTCAGTCATGTCTGACTTTTTGTGACTCCATGGACTGTCACCTACAGGGCTCCTCTGTCCATGGAGTTTTCCTGGCAAGAGTACAGGAGTGGGTTTCCATTTCCTTCTCCAAGGAATGATGGTGATGAGCAGCATTTTAACCCTGGAGCCAGAAAGCAGGCTGTGTGCAAGGGCAAGGGGTAGGGGAGAGATGGACTGAGGGATGCATTCGCCGATGCAAAGTATCACATATAGAGGATGGGTCAACAGCAAGGTCCTCCTGTATACAGGGAACTACAGTCAATATCCTGTAATAAACCTAATCGAAAAGAATATGAAGAAGAATGTATATACATGCATGACTGCTGAATCACTTTGCTGTACAGCAGAAACTAACACAATATTGTAAATCAACTCTACTTCAATAAAATAAATTTTAAAAAAAAGAAATTGATCCTGCAAGCCCCATTCAGTTCAGTCGCTCAGTTGTGTCCGACTCTGTGACCCCATGGACCACAGTACACCAGGCCTCTCTGTCCATCACCAACTCCCAGAGTTTATGTCCATTGAGTCGGTGATGCCATCCAATCATCTTATCCCCTGTCGTCCCCTTCTCCTCCTGCCCTCAATCTTTCCCAGCATCAGGGTCTTTTCAAATGAGTCAGCTCTTTGCATCAGGTGGCCAAAGTATTGGAGTTTCAGCTTCAGCATCAGTCCTTCCAATGAACACTTAGCTCTGATCTCCTTTAGGATGGACTGGTTGGATCTCCTTGCAGTCCAAGGGACTCTCAAGAGTCTTCTCCAACATCACAGTTCAAAAGCATCAATTCCTTGGTGCTCAATTCCTCAGACCCTTGTTGACAAAGTAATGTCTCTGCTTTTTAATATGCTGTCTAGGTTGGTGACTCAGAGGGTAAAGCGTCTGCCTGCAATGCAGGAGACCCGGGTTTGACCCCTGGGTCGGGAAGATCCCCTAGAGAAGGAAATGGCAACCCACTCCAGTATCCTTCCCTGGAGAATCCCATGGACAGAGGAGCCTGGTGGACTACAGTCCATGGAGTCGCAAAGACACGACTGAGCGACTTCACTTTCACTTTCTAGGTTGGTCATAATTTTCTCCCAAGGAGTAAGCGTCTTTTAATTTCATGGCTGCAGTCACCACCTGCAGTGATTTTGGAGCCCTCCCAAAATAAAGTCAGCCACTGTTTCCACTGTTTCCCTACCTATTTGCCATGAAGTGATGAGACCAGATGCCGTGATCTTGGTGGAGAGAGGGCAGGCAACTTGACACAAGCAAACCAACCCAGTATTTCCAGACCCGAGATCTCTGCAGGAAGCTAGAAACCTAGACCTTTTGTGGGAAATCTGAGTTTTAAATGACGGCCACTAATTATGTCAACAAAATGCCGCAGGCTGTGTTTCACAGGGCCTGGGAGCTCCAACCTGCCATGTCTAAAGGCAGCCAGCAGGCCTTCGAGGGACGAGCCTGCTTGATCTCCGAGAAGAAAGGCGGTCAGGGTGAGCGCCCTGGAGGCTCCTGTAGCACGGTGGGCTCCTGACTCCCACGGCGATGTCAGCTTAGATTCAGATGCAGGGTGTGTGATGACCTCGGCGCTTACTCCTCTTGCAAAGGAAGAAGGGGCTGTGCCCAAGGCCAGCTGTTCTCCAGAAGGTTCTCACCTGTGCCTTTCAGATGCCAAGCTCTCCTGGCATCTGACTGAACCAGAGGCATTTAAGAATTAGATGTGACTGCATGGCACTTCCAAACCTGACTGTTCCAGAAGACAAGACTCTGGGAATCTCATACTGTTTTCTTTTGATCATGCCACATGGCATGTGGGACCTTGGTTCCCTGAACCGGGATCAAATCCGTGCCCCCTGCAGTGGAAATGCAGAGTCTTAACCACTAGACCGCCAGGGAAATCCCCCTCTGATACCTCTTTTTGCCTTACACATTATTGAGGATTTCATTTTCTTAACATAATTTCACCCCCTTCACCCAAAGATGCACGTGTTGTATACTTAGTTGCTAAATCATGTCCAACTCTTTGCAACTCCATGGACTGTAGCCTGCCAAGCTCCTCTGTCCATGGAATTTCCCAGGCAAGAATGCTGGAGTGGGGACTTCCCAGGTGGTGCACTGGATAAGTAAACACCTGCCAATGCAGAGGACACGGATTCAATTCCTGGTCCAGGAAGATTCCACGTGCTGCAGAGTAACTAAGCTCATGTGCCGAAACTACTGAAATCTGCGTGCTTTAGGGCCTGCGACAAAGGGTAGCCCCCCCTCTCTGCAACTAGAGAAAGCCCTCGAGCACCAATGAAGACCCAGCCCAGCCATAAACAGATAAAATTATTTAAGAAAAAAAGAATGCTGGAGTGGGTTGTCATTTCTTCCCCCAGGGGATCTTCCCAACCCAGGGATCAAACCCGAGTCTCCTGCTTGGAGGCAGATTCTTTACCGCTGAGCCATCTGGGAAGCCCTTCACCCAAAGATAAATGAATCATTTTCCAATGTCCTTTGAGGGCAGAGGCCATTTTTATATCCCCAAGAACACCTGACTTTAAGATTCTCAGCAAATATTTGTTGTGTTGAACCTTGTAATCCAGTCCCTTTTGGCTTACTGGGAACATCTGTCTTAGAGGCCCAAGTGTTCACTAATCCAGGGTGAAACCTGGAAGTTATGCCTTCAAATAAATCCCCTGCCCACCCACTATTTTTCTTTTTCTGACTGTGGTTTCTTGAAATAAAATGCAGAAAAAATTCCACCTGTTGGAAAGTTCTGCTTTAATTGAGTCCTGGTTAACTGACTGTTTCCTTAACTTGAATGGACAGTATCATTATTGTTGCTGCTGTTGTTTTAAGTATCCAAACCAAGCCCAAAGCAAGCAGAAAAGGACGCCTATTGTGCTTTCAAATACTGCTTTAACCCTGTTTTACATGGGCTGTTCTCCGGACAGCCCTCCAAACCCTCACCCCCTTTCCCTACAGTCTGCCTAGCCTGGGCCCTGGCTCACCCCTCTCCCTCTGCTAACACAAATGTGAGCTCAGAGATCAGCTTTCTAATTCTGAGAGTTTGGAAGGCCATGGTTTGAGCCTACCCCCCCCCCCCTTCTGTGATATGGAGTTCCCTGTGCCCTCAGCTTTCTCTCTGGCCACCTCAACAGCCTCGGAGCACACGTGAGCCAACAGTCACCTACACCTCTCAATGCCACCAGCTTCCAACTCCCTCATCCCAGGCACCCACTTGGTGCCCACGCTTTGAGAGGCAAACAGTACAGAGGTGCCCGACTGCCAGGGTCCAAGTCCTGGCTCCAACCTCTGAGTAGCCCCGCAGCCGTCCCTAAGCTACAGAACTTCTCATTCCCTCAGTCTCCGCTTCTATAAAATGGGAGGGCCCACGGGAGCCCCTGCCGAGATATTCGCTTAAAGAGATCAAGTGCAGGTGGCAGGTATACAGTGCCTGAAACACACACCATGCTCAGTCGTTGCCAACAGCTGACAATCTCACACGCGCTCAAAACCGTTACCCGTCCAAGGAGCCAAACTGTAAAATTCCCCCTCTGACCACACTTTCTCTCTCTCATTCCCCAGGGGCTGACTTTTCATCTCTGCAGGGATCCCCCAAGACTCCTGATCTCCCCCGTAATGCCCCAGCCCCTCCGCTTTCACTAAGGAAACGTCCTCATCCTCAACTGTGTGTGCTCAGTTGGTTCGACTCTTTGTGACCCCATGGACTATAATCCATCAGGCTCCTCTGTCCATGTGGTTTTCCAGCAAGAATACTGGAGTGGGTTGCCACACCCTCTTCCAGGGGATCTTCCCAACCTAGAGGTCAAATGTGCATCTCCTGCATTGGCAGGTGGGTTCTTTACTGCTTTTACAGAAGTATTTTCTGATCAGTATCCATCCTGCCCCCTCCACTCCAAGACAGAAGCCTGTTATCTCAAGAGGAGGAAGAAGAGAGAATGATGGGTGGTGAAAAGGGAAATGAGATTACCTAAGTCAAGGTCAGGAGGTCTAGCTGGGCTTTTGTTTAAATTCAAAGCCACTTTCACAGCTCTGGGCGCAGCACACATCTTGTCTCCCCCTGTGGAGGGAAACCCAGGAGGTGTGCATGGTACGTGCTTGAAAGTTACCTTAAAATGCTCACAAGACTGCCCTGGTCCCATGACATGTGGGATTAGATTTGGAGTGGGGCCTGGACATGACGCTTTCAGGTCGTGGTGCTGGAGAAGACTCTTGAGAGTCCCTTGGACTGCAAGGAAATCCAACCAGTCAGTCCCTAAGGAAATCAACCCTAAATATTCATTGAAAGGACTGATGCTGAAGCTGATGCTCCAATACTTTGGCCACCTGATACAAAGAACTGACTCACGGGAAAAGACCCTGATGCTGGGAAAGGTTGAAGGCAGGAGAAGAGGGTGACAGATGATGAGATAGTTGGATGGCATCACCGATTCAGTGAACATGAACTTAGGCAAATTCCTGGAGACAGTGAGGGACATGGAAGCCTGGCGTGCTGCAGTCCATTGGGTCACAAAGAGTCGGACACAACTTGGCAACTGAACAACAACTGGACATGAACTTTACAAAGGAAAATCACTACCCTATCCTGATTTTGGGGCTTCCCTGGTGGCTCAGTGGTAAAGAATCCACCTCCCAATGCA
Organism: Madoqua kirkii; assembly: GCA_006408675.1. Taxonomy (NCBI): domain Eukaryota; kingdom Metazoa; phylum Chordata; class Mammalia; order Artiodactyla; family Bovidae; genus Madoqua; species Madoqua kirkii. The sequence continues at coordinate 22,595 of SJYC01001305.1, read as the reverse complement.
GGGGACACTGGAGACGTGGGTTCAATCCCTGGGTTGGGAAGATTCCCTGGAGTAGGAAATGGCAACCCACTCCAATATCCTTGCCTGGAGAATTCCATGGACAGGGGAGCCTGATGGGCTACAGTCCATGGGATGACAAAGAGTCAGACATGACTTAGCAACTGAGAACATCCTGGATTCACAAACTCTTGTCCAAGGGCCAAACCTGGCCCAGTTCCTGTTTCTGTAAATAAAGTTTTATTTGAACGCAGCCATGCTCACTCATTCTCTGGCAGAGCTGAAAATATCTAACCAGAACTCATGCCAATCCCTGCTCTAGACAGGCAGGAAGAATCTGATGATGAAATTAGGCTCCATTCAAGACAAACCAAAATGAATCAATCTGCCAGTAATGACCTCTTCCCCGTACTTCACCACCTACTTCCAAAGCTACAGGGCAGGAGCTGCCCAGCTGGCAGAAACAGTGGATTGTGCTAGAAGTCAGACCAGCGAAGGGAAGAGGGGCAGTGACTGACACTCAAGAGGGCTTGTGATGCTGGAGATGTCCCACACCTTGGTCCCTCACGTGCATCTACATAAAAGTTCATCCGCCTGCACATTTAGGATGAATGCCATTTACTGTCCGTGCGCTGCTGCCGCTGTTAGTCACTCAGTCACGTCCGACTCTGCAGCCCCATGGACCGTAGCCTACCAGGCTCCTCTAACTGGGCAAGAATGCCGGAGAGGGTTGCCATGCCCTCCTCCAGAGGGGTCTACCCAACCCAGGGATCAAAACTGTGTCTCTTACATCTCCTTCACTGGCAGGCAGGTTTTTCGCCACCTGGGAAGCCCTTTAGTCATAAGTGCCCCCAGTTGGAAGCACCAAGATGTCCTTCAATAAGTGAATGTATACATCACAGTACATCCACACAAAGGAATATTTTATTTTCGGCACAAGAAAGCAATGAGCTCTCAAGCCCTGAAAAGACATGGAGGGACTTTAATGTACACCACACAGTGAAAGAAACCAGGCTGAAAGACAACATACTGTATGGACCTAACTCTATGACATTTTGGAAAAGCCTCAGCTACGGAGACAGGAAAAAGATCAATGGTTGCCAGTGCCGAGAGACAAGGAGGATGAATAGTTGGAGCCCAGGGGATGTTTAGGGCAGTGAAACTGGTTTGTATGATACTATCATGGTGGATACATGCCCTTATACATTTGTCAAAGCCTATAGAAGGCATCACCGACTCAATGAACATGAGTTTGAGCAAACTCTGGGAGACCGTGAAGGACAAGGAAGCCTGGCGTGCTGCAGTGCATGGGATCGCAGAGTCAGACACACTGAGCAACTGAACAGCAACAATGGAAGATACAACACCAAGGATGAACCCTGATGGAAACTATGGACTTTAGCTAACAATGCACCGGTTCATCACAGCAAACGTATGACACTAATGCAAGATGTTAACCATCGGGGGAACTTTGGGCTGGGGAGGGGCTTAAGGGAACTCTCTGTACTTTTTGCTCAGTTTTTCGGTAAACCTAAAACCACTCTTAAAAATGGTCATGGGTTGGGGGTGGTGCTCTGTCTAGCCAGAGTAAAGTCAGGGGGAGAGGACCATGGACCCCAGGCACACACATCCTCTTCCCAGCAAACTTCCTTTTTTTTTTTTTTTTAATATGGGCCATTTTTTAAGTCTTTATTGAATTTGTTACAACACTGCTTGCTTCATGCTTTGGTTTTTTTGCCTGAGAGGCGTGTGGGATCTCAGCTTCCCAACCAGGAATCGAACCCATACCCCCTGCAATGGAAGGTGAAGTCTTAACCACTGGATGCCAGGGGAAGTCCCCCTACAAACTTCTATAGCACACTCAAATTGGGGGCAAAAGTTTGATTTAATTCTCCATTCCACAGTGATTTAATAGTCTCTTTAAAAGTTGCCCTTTATTGGTTTAAAATACTTTAAAAACTAATTCTTTATCAAATATCCTATTTTAAATACTCCTATCATCTTTCAAATACTCTGAAAACCTTCTGCTTTTCACTGTGGCAAAGGTCTGAGGAAAGACAGTATCTTTTCTCCTTTCTTTACTTTGCTACAAAAATAGCATCTGAGATGATGTCTAGAATTTGCTCCAAAATAATCCGGGGGCGGGGAGTGGGTGGCAGTAAAGATGAAATAGTCTGGCCACGTGTTGATCATGACTGAAGCTGAGCAATGGGAACACGAGGGGCATTGTTCTCTGTACTTTTATGTAAATCTGAATTAAAAAATAGAAAAATAAAGAAATCATCAGAGGTAGACTCGACTTTGCATCAAGGCAAGGCACATTTCAGAAGAAAAAGAACAAAACGTCTATAGGTTGCTATTTTGGGGGCCATCTGTGGTCAAAAAAAAAAAATTCAGACCTAAAAATCCCCAGTTGATTAACTGGCTGCTACAGCTGGATGCATAAGGAAAATTCCAGAAAATAGGTCCTTTCTTCTGGGCTTACCAATTCCTCTGCAATAAAGAAAGGCCACCCCTCTTTATAGAGTAAAAATGCCCACCCACCTCCAAAGTGGACAGTCAGTACAATGAAAGACAGAAAGCTTGATCCACACTCACGCTCCATCCTTGCTGTGTACATGGTTCTGGACAGGGCACTAAACCACTCAGAGCCTCGGTTTACTCATCTGTAAAATGGGAGAATAGCATTTAACCTCAGATGGCCAAAGCTTCTAGAAGGAAAAACACCTACGGTGCCAGACCATAGTGGGGCATGTTGTTAATATCACTCTACATATTGTTTGACTCATTCATGGTCAAAATTTTTGAGAATGGAAGAAAGTGAGAAAAAGCTTTGGCTGGTGATGATCTTTTTGGATGCTTTCCACTGGATGCTTTTTCCTCACTGTTGAAAAGAAGCAGGATGCTACTCTGTATTTCTTCAGCCCTGACACCCACTTAGGGTCAGGTGGCTCTCACGCTAAGAGCAGTGTGTTACCAGGAAGATGTGGCAGGGAAGGGGACCCCAGAGAGTGACAACTAAGACCATATCCACCTGTCCCCTTCCCCTCGTGCCCTGGAGCTTGTTAGCAAGGCAGGATCAGTGGCCTACCCCAGGCCTCCTGAGCCCAAATCTTCATTTTAACAAGATCCGCATGCTTGTTGCCATCCAGGAGTCCTCCTTTTCTCCATTTTCAAGGTAAACTCAGTAATGAGGACAAAGAGAGAGGAAGGAACCCACACTTTAAAAAGCCTTGCTAACCCAGCGGGTGAGCCGTGGCGGCTAGACAGACTTTTCTAGAATGCTCCAGATGCAACGTTAGCGCCATCACCCTTCAGACTTCAACTTCTTGTTTCAAATGACAGCACATCCTCATCCTTGCCCAGCATCTGGGCCAGGAAGGCAGGTCTGGGGCTGCTGGGATGTCTCAACAGATGCTGGTTGCTAAGCGCTCAGAGCTTTGATTCAAAGGTCAGCACGACAGAGGTCTGAGTGTGGAAGTGAATAAAAGAACAGACTTCCCTCTGGCCGCCACAGTTTTCCCCTCTAGTTTCTGTTCTTTATTTCTTTTTAAAGAGACATCCCATCTTTATCAGCTGGGTATAGTTGTTGAGTCACTAAGTCATGTCCAACTCTTTGTGACCCCATGGACTGTAGCCCTCCAGGCTCCTCTGTCCATTGGATTCTGCAGGCAAGAAGACTGGAGTGGGTTGCCATGCCCTTCTCCAATCAGCTGGGTATGCGGAGCTGCAAAATGCTTGGCAAAGGGAACCCCCAGAGATGGGTCAGTGGGCCCCTGGCTGCTCAGCCCTGGCTGGGCCCCCTGCGGGGGGCCCCGAGCTTCTCCTCGAGGGGCCCCAGGGCTGATTCCTCCCCACAGACCCTAGCTACTGCCCACTCCCCACCGCTGCTGCTGCACAAACTATGGACCAGATTCCTTAAAGATCCAGCATTTTCAAACGAAACAGGAAAGCAGAAGAGCCAAAAACAGGCCTTCAAACAAAACCTTGCACACGAAGTTTCACGGAGGCAATGCTCACAGTCACCACGAGGCGGAAATGGCCCAAAAGTCCATCAATGGACTGTCCGTGTGATGGGCTGTCACTCAGCCATGAAAAGGAATGAAGCACTGAAACCTGCTCCGGTGTGAGTGGACCTCAACAACCTTAGGCTCCGTGAAAGGGGCCAGACGCAAATACACAGACACTGTAAGATTTCACTCACGTAAGCTACCGGAAGAGGCAAATTCAGAGACTGAAAGCAGAATATAGGGCCCCAGTGGCTGGAGGAGGAGGAAATGGGAGGTGATTGCTTCACGGATACGGGATCTCCCTGTGGGGAAGGGGTTCTCAAGGCAGATGGTGATCACAGCGACACAACAGTCTAAATGGACTTACTGGCACCGACTTGAGATGCTTAAAACAGTAGATTTTTTTCTTAAGCATATTTAACAACTGAGAAAAGAAAACATGAAAAATTATTGGTTTCTATGGATGCATGCAACCACACGGAGGAACCTGGAAAACATACTAAGTAAAAGAAGTCAGACATGACAGGTCCCACATTGTAGGGTTCCATTCTTGTGAAAAGCCCAGAATAGGCCAGCTCACAGAGATAGAAAGCAGGCAAGTGGTTATCGGAGGCTGGGGTGCTGCGGGGAACAGAGAGTGACTCCTTCATGGCTGTGGGGTTGCCTTTTGGGGTGATGAAATTATTCCAGAATGAGACAGTTAGGATGGCTTCATAGTACTGTCAACATCCTAAATGCCACCGAATTATTATTATTTTTTAAATATTTATTTATTTATTTGGCTGTGCCAAGTCTTAGTTGTAAACTGTGGGATCTAGTTCCCTCACCAGGGATGGAACTAGGGCCTCCTACACTGGGCGCTCCGACTCAGCCACTGAACCACCAGGGAAGCCTCGAATCGTTCACTCCCAAATGGTTAAAACGGTCAATTTGATGTTATGTTTTATTTTACAAGTTAAAAGGGAGAAGAAATTGGGGTGGGGAGAGAGACGCTGCCTTCATTGGCTCTCCTTTGGGGGGGCAGGCGAGGTGAGCAGAGAGGGACCTAGGTACAAGTTCAGAGACAAATTCATAGGTTCAAATCTCAGCTCCACCCCTGAGGACCTGTGTGACCTTGAATAAGTGACTTAACCTCTCTGTGTGTTCCAGTTTCCTCATCTGTAAGATGGGATAAGACTCAGGAATACTGAACTGCACAGCACCAGGAGATGCCGTTCAATCATTGTTAGTGTGAATCGAGTTCTCTGGAGTAAGAAGTACCAACTGCATGGAGCTGCCAGGAAGATTACATGAGAATCACAGGCAAAGAAGGACTCAGTATACTGCCTGGTTCAATAATGAGTTCAATACCCGCTCTTATCAGAAATAACTGCGCATTTGCCCTGGTGGCTAATCATTCCTGTTATACTATTGTATGACACAGTGATTTTCCACATACACACCACCTGGCTCTCTCGCCTTTTTTTTTTTTTTTTTCTTTTCCATTTTAAGGCTTGTGGGATCTTAGTTCCCTGATCAGGGACTGAGCCCGGGCCCTCAGCAGTGAAAGCACAGTGTCTTGGTCACTGGACCACCACCACCTGGCTCGCTTGTTAAATGCAGACTCTGATTCAGGAGGTCTGGGTGGGGCCCAAGGGTCTGCGTTTTAATGAGCACCTGGGTGATGCTGATGCTGCTGGTCAATGGACCACCCTCAGAGTGGCAGGGAATATAGGAAAGTGCTGTATTTGCTTCCCAGGGCTGCTAAAACAAAACACAGCAAACTGGGTAACACCAAGATCATGTTGTCTTAAAACCCATCATTTCATTGTGCGCAAAAAAAAAAAAAAAATCAAAGCAAAACAAACACCAAAATCTCTGTGTCTGCAGGCCTGGTTCCTTCTGGAGACTCTAGGGGAAAACCCACCCCAGGCCCCCTCTCCTATCTTCTGACGTCAGCTGGCACCCATGGGATTCCTAGGCTTGTATCTCCATCACTTCAGCCTCTGCCTGCGTTGTTGCGTGGCCTCCTTCTTGTGTCTGTCTTCACACAGCTGCCTTCTTTCACGGACACTAATCATATGGGACTAGGGCCCCAGCCTGCTCCAGGATGCCCTCATCTTAGCTAATCACATCTTCAAAGACCCTATTGCCAAGTGAGGTCACATTTTGAGGCCCTGAAGGTGAGGATGTCCACATATATCTCTTGGGAAGGATATAAGTCAACCCACAACACCTGCCTGGGGATAAAGCAGCCCAGAGAACATAAGTGAGGCTAGAAAGGGACAGAGAGCCACTCTGCAGTTGAGGGGTCAGAAGCTCAGGGAGTCTTGAAGCAAACTGCCCCTGGCCTAGAGCAAAGAAGCAGTTGTCCAGGTGATGCCGCTGCAAATCCACACATGCTCAGCTCTTCAGGTGCAGGCCTTGGAGGAACCATCTCCCCAAGGAAGGGTGGAAGGGTCATCTCTTCTGCTTTGCACAAAGGTGCCCTATAGGCTAGCCGCTGCTCTGAGGAGCAGAATCCGCCCAGAGTTTCATCACTGTCTCACCTGTCAGCTGTCTCGCAGAGACCCACAGAGCAACTGAAAGGGGACACATGCTTGGTGACATAGTGACTCCCCAAAATATATCCACTAAGAGATGCTATTAATATCAGCCCTGCCTGATGCACCCCCTGGTCACAGAGCCGGAGAGCTGGTGCAGGAGACAAACCCAGACTGTGGCTTCTAAACTCCGTTCTCCAAAGGAGCCAGAGCTCCCTGGAGAAGTGATGCCTCCAGACACAGATGGAGAAATGAATATGATAAGAAATGAATACGGGATCGGAACATCCCAGATCACAAGGAAGCTGTCAAAGATCTGAGCGCCAGGTCAAAACACTCAGAGGCCAATGGGTAGACACTCCCATTGGCCAAAGATGGGAGAACCTGAACAGTGATAAGAATGTCTGAATCCGTGAGTCATGTGATACTCTTACAAAACCCTCAGTGGTCACTTATGGGGGATGCTGGGGAACAAAACTCATCACTTGGAAAATGGAAAAATGAAGGGCAAGCATGGAGCATTTATTATGGCATTTCTCTGTACAGTATATCCTGCAATTTATTTGAAGAGGGGGAATTTCTCTTTCTAGATTACTTCAGCTCACAGATGGAGATGGAATGATAGTGTGCTTAGAATATCACCACACTGCAGCCCCCAACACATTCATTCACAAGCAGCTACTGAGGACAACCAGGTATGAGAAGCCACTGACGGAAGAACTCGCAGCTCAGCTGGTAAAGAATCCACCTGCAATGCAGGAGATCCCAGTCCGATTCCTGAATCAGGAAGATCCTCTGGAGAAGGGATAAGCTACCCACTCCAGTATTCTTGGTCTTCCCTTGTGGCTTAGCTGGTAAAGAATCCACCTGCAATGGGGGAGACCTGGGTTCCATCCCTGGGTTGGGAAGATCCCCTGGAGGAGGGCATGGCTACCCACTCTAAAAAAAAAAAAAAAATCAAAGCAAAACAAACACCAAAATCTCTGTGTCTGCAGGCCTGGTTCCTTCTGGAGACTCTAGGGGAAAACCCACCCCAGGCCCCCTCTCCTATCTTCTGACGTCAGCTGGCACCCATGGGATTCCTAGGCTTGTATCTCCATCACTTCAGCCTCTGCCTGCGTTGTTGCGTGGCCTCCTTCTTGTGTCTGTCTTCACACAGCTGCCTTCTTTCACGGACACTAATCATATGGGACTAGGGCCCCAGCCTGCTCCAGGATGCCCTCATCTTAGCTAATCACATCTTCAAAGACCCTATTGCCAAGTGAGGTCACATTTTGAGGCCCTGAAGGTGAGGATGTCCACATATATCTCTTGGGAAGGATATAAGTCAACCCACAACACCTGCCTGGGGATAAAGCAGCCCAGAGAACATAAGTGAGGCTAGAAAGGGACAGAGAGCCACTCTGCAGTTGAGGGGTCAGAAGCTCAGGGAGTCTTGAAGCAAACTGCCCCTGGCCTAGAGCAAAGAAGCAGTTGTCCAGGTGATGCCGCTGCAAATCCACACATGCTCAGCTCTTCAGGTGCAGGCCTTGGAGGAACCATCTCCCCAAGGAAGGGTGGAAGGGTCATCTCTTCTGCTTTGCACAAAGGTGCCCTATAGGCTAGCCGCTGCTCTGAGGAGCAGAATCCGCCCAGAGTTTCATCACTGTCTCACCTGTCAGCTGTCTCGCAGAGACCCACAGAGCAACTGAAAGGGGACACATGCTTGGTGACATAGTGACTCCCCAAAATATATCCACTAAGAGATGCTATTAATATCAGCCCTGCCTGATGCACCCCCTGGTCACAGAGCCGGAGAGCTGGTGCAGGAGACAAACCCAGACTGTGGCTTCTAAACTCCGTTCTCCAAAGGAGCCAGAGCTCCCTGGAGAAGTGATGCCTCCAGACACAGATGGAGAAATGAATATGATAAGAAATGAATACGGGATCGGAACATCCCAGATCACAAGGAAGCTGTCAAAGACTCTGAGCGCCAGGTCAAAACACTCAGAGGCCAATGGGTAGACACTCCCATTGGCCAAAGATGGGAGAACCTGAACAGCGATAAGAATGTCTGAATCCGTGAGTCATGTGATACTCTTACAAAACCCTCAGTGGTCACTTATGGGGGATGCTGGGGAACAAAACTCATCACTTGGAAAATGGAAAAATGAAGGGCAAGCATGGAGCATTTATTATGGCATTTCTCTGTACAGTATATCCTGCAATTTATTTGAAGAGGGGGAATTTCTCTTTCTAGATTACTTCAGCTCACAGATGGAGATGGAATGATAGTGTGCTTAGAATATCACCACACTGCAGCCCCCAACACATTCATTCACAAGCAGCTACTGAGGACAACCAGGTATGAGAAGCCACTGACGGAAGAACTCGCAGCTCAGCTGGTAAAGAATCCACCTGCAATGCAGGAGATCCCAGTCCGATTCCTGAATCAGGAAGATCCTCTGGAGAAGGGATAAGCTACCCACTCCAGTATTCTTGGTCTTCCCTTGTGGCTTAGCTGGTAAAGAATCCACCTGCAATGGGGGAGACCTGGGTTCCATCCCTGGGTTGGGAAGATCCCCTGGAGGAGGGCATGGCTACCCACTCCAGAATTCTAGCCTGGAGAATCTTCATGGACAGAGGAGCCTGGCGGGCTACACTCCATGGTGTTGCAAAGAGTTGGTCACAACTGAGCGGTTCTTCATCATTATCCCTGGTCCAAGAGAGTATGTCAGCAGCTTGGAGTCAGTTGGCTGACTGTTCCTTTGCACTTTGTATTTTACTATCCTGAGGAGAGAGACGTCTGTATTGCAATACTAGGGAAAATGTGAGGATCCATTAACACCATCTGTGGCTGTTTCTGAGTCATTCTGAAAGCCTCCTTACTCCGTAATGAGTGAGGAGTGAGTCATCGGCCATGGAACACCCAAGGCTGAGCCCCTGTGTGAAGAGAATTTCCTTCAGGCTGGAGTAGGGCCAGCCCCAGGCCATTCCCCTTGGATTCCAACCCGAAGTTATTGAGCCAGTCCTGATTAAGGAGATGTCATCAGCATCGCTTGCCAGAATATATGGCTGAGCCTAGCGTCAACACCTGCTATTGCTGTTTAGTCGCTCAGTCGTGTCCAGCTGTTGCAACCCCATGGACTGTGCAGCCCGCCAGGCTCCTCTGTCCCTGGGATTTCCCAGGCAACAATACTGGAGTGGGAGGCCATTTCCATCTCCAGGGAATCTTCTCAACCCAGGGATTGAACCCACATCACAGGTGGATTCTTTAGCGCTAAGCCACCAGGGAAGCCCGTTATCAATACCTACCCATACTCTAATGAGGGTGAACACACACGTGTGCACTCACACAGCACTCCCTACTTAATCCAGAAATAGACAACCTAGAAAAATATGCCAAGTCGCTCTGAGCAGAATCGCATTGCAGAAGCCTGTCACACCCATCTCAACACCTACTGACTCAGCATCTTTGGGACTGGAGGCCCTGAAGCTTCGGTCCTTTTTTGCTGAGTTCACTGGGGATGCTGATAAGAGCTGAGATCCCTTGCGAATGCAGGCCCAGTGACATGCGTCTGGGACCTGCTGCCTTCACCCTTCCCTGTCCCATCTCAGAAGCCCCAGCAGGTGGCAGAATTGGGACAAAGGTCAATGTAAGCCAAGTTCCCATGGGTGTCCCTGGAGTCCAGCCAGTCCAGGCTGCCAGCATCTTTCACCCTGGCCCCTTCACCAGCCTCCTAACATCTCTCTGCTACTGTTCTTGCCCTACAGGCCACTTAACAGTCACTGGGAGCGTTCTCAAGGGTCAATCAGATCATGCCTCTCCTCTGCTCAAATCCCTCCAAAGACTGCCCATCAAAGCAGAGCAATTCCAATTTCCCATCAGAATTTTCAAAGCCCCCGCAGCTCTTCCCTAACAAATCTCCAACTGCCTCCTCCTCCCACTTCCCCACTTGCTACACCCTGGCCTGGTTCCAACAACTCCTAGACTATACTCCCACACCAGGGCTTTGCACTTGGTGTTCCTTCTGCCAGAAGTCTCTTCCAGTGCATCTTCCCGTGCCTGGCTCATCCTCCTCATTTGGGTCTCAGTCCAAATGCGCCTTCTCAGGCCTTCTCTGAACCCTCTAGAGTCTAAATGGGCCGCCTAGACCTGGCCCCTTTCTCAAGGCACTTACCGCCCTCTGATGTTACTTTGTTTAGATATTTGCTGATTCGTTCACTGTCTCTTCTCAGTTAAAACGTCAGGGCCACGAGGACAGGGACTGTGCCCATCTAGTTTTCTCTGCGGTCCTTCAAACAGTGCTAGGCACACAAAGGTCCTTGAAAGGTGTTCTTGACTTAACGAATAAATGAGTGAGTGAAAGAATAAATCAGTGGCTCTCAAATGGGAGGTGATTTGGGGTCCCTTGCCAGCAGCGTCTGGAAATGTTTTTGGTTGCTGCAACTAGGGCACTGCTTCTGGAATCTAGTGGGTAGAGGCCAGAGACACTGGTAAACATCCTTGCGTGCACAGGACAGTCCCTGAAGAAACAATGTCCAGTCCCAAATGTCAACAGTGTCAACCCTGGAATAAATGAATGATGCGTTAAACACTCCTGGTCCACATGGTCAAGTTTGGAACATCAAGGAACCAACGTCCAACCACCACCTCCTTCTGGTCCCCAATGCCCTCCTCAACTGTGTGAGTTATGGTTCAGGAGAAATGTCCCTTGGGTACTGTTGGCATTGCTTATGTAATCAATTTCATGTTAACAAGAAACATAAAGAAGGGGAACTAAAGGAAATGGAGACGTAAGGGGTTAATTTCAAAACATGTAATTCTGTGTCCTAATCAAAGAGAACTGAAATTTGTCTAGTTCCTTGATTCTGCGGGTTATTTTCCTTGGTAATCGTGAACCTTCCTTAAAATTAAATAATCAGCCTTTTGTGAGACCTGCTTATGTGTCACGATTTCTATATTTTTAAAAATAGATTTTAGAGTGGGGACAGAGGCAGCATGATTTGTTGCACAAAGTCATGGGGACAGGGGTCTGGGTGAGGCGTCCTTACTTATCGAGGCAATCAGACTTTCTAAAAACAAAGAAAAGACAAAGTTATTCTTCTCATCTGTGCGTTGTAGCACAATGTGTGTGGAACAATCAGAGACGTACCTGTTTTGATTTCTGGGAATAATGGACAGCCACGGAGGCATATCTGTCCCATCACCTGCCCCCTTCCTTCCTTGCCCCACCACACCATCAGCTTCTCAGGGGTCAACGTCAAACACAGAGGTCTCAAGCATGCTCTGAGTGCCCTTAAATACAAATTTAATTTCTCTAAATCCAAACCCCAGAGAGAGCAAGAGAATAATCTAAACAGCGTTCTCAACCAGGGGCAATTCTGCCCCAAAGGCATATCACTTGGCAGAGTCTGGAGTCACCTTTGGTTGTCACAAATGGGGGCGGGGGGCAGTGTTACTGGCATCAAGTGGGTGGAGTCCAGGGAGGCTGCTAAAATTCTGCAACACACAGGACAGCCCCCACAAAGAATAGCCAGTCCCAAGTATCACTCCAGTGTTCTTGCCAGGAAAATCCCACGGGTAGAGAAGCCTGCAGGCTACAGTCCACAGGGTCGCAAGACACAGTTGAGAGACTGAGCACACACACGTATCAGTGCCGAGGGCCGAGAAAGCCTGCTCTGCAAATGAGGAGCAGTTCCACACTCATCTACACAAGGGAAATATGAAGGAGTCCCTGGAGGAAGCAGATGATGGGAGGCCTGAAAATGCTAATCCCAGGGCAGTGCCTGTCTCCAGGGATCCCCACCTGCATGAACACCTACTCCCCGAAGCACAGTCTAACCTAAGATACCACTCCAGAGCCAGATTTAACGGTTCAAATCCCCACCTTGCAACTGCACAGCTGTGTGACCTCGGCTCGGGCCAACCCCTCAACTCTTTCCTTCAATGTCTTTCATCCTGAAATTTTTTTTTTTTAATCACAGTATCAACCTCATAGGTTTGTGAAAAGGTGAAAGTTGCTCATTCGTATCCAACTCTACGACCCCTATGGACTGTAGCCCACCAGGCTCCTCTGTCATGTTGGGGGCGGGGGGCAGTGTTACTGGCATCAAGTGGGTGGAGTCCAGGGAGGCTGCTAAAATTCTGCAACACACAGGACAGCCCCCACAAAGAATAGCCAGTCCCAAGTATCCACTCCAGTGTTCTTGCCAGGAAAATCCCACGGGTAGAGAAGCCTGCAGGCTACAGTCCACAGGGTCGCAAGACACAGTTGAGAGACTGAGCACACACACGTATCAGTGCCGAGGGCCGAGAAAGCCTGCTCTGCAAATGAGGAGCAGTTCCACACTCATCTACACAAGGGAAATATGAAGGAGTCCCTGGAGGAAGCAGATGATGGGAGGCCTGAAAATGCTGATCCCAGGGCAGTGCCTGTCTCCAGGGATCCCCACCTGCATGAACACCTACTCCCCGAAGCACAGTCTAACCTAAGATGCCACTCCAGAGCCAGATCTAACGGTTCAAATCCCCACCTTGCAACTGCACAGCTGTGTGACCTCGGCTCGGGCCAACCCCTCAACTCTTTCCTTCAATGTCTTTCATCCTGAAATTTTTTTTTTTAATCACAGTATCAACCTCATAGGTTTGTGAAAAGGTGAAAGTTGCTCATTCGTATCCAACTCTACGACCCCTATGGACTGTAGCCCACCAGGCTCCTCTGTCATGGAATTCTCCAGCCAAGAATACTGGAGTGGGTTGCCATTCCCTTCTCCAGAGGATCTTCCCCACCCAGGGATCGAACTTGGGTCTCCTGCGTTGCAGACAGATTCTTTACCGTCTCAGCCACCAGGGAAGCCCTCATAGGTCTGTAATACAGCTTAAATGAATATTATGAGTAAAACACTGCAGTGCCCACGTATAGTAAGTGTTTGCTATTATTTTTCACTCAACCTAACTTCCCCCTTAAAAGCAGCCAAGAATTTCATCTGGAGCCCATTTTGAGGAACAGCTTTGCGTGTCTATCATGGAAAGATGAATGGACAGTGGGACACTTCTTGAAAGACAAAACATTATCCTACTTGATAGGCTAGGCGCGGATTTTGATTCCACGTGATTTCTGCCTTGGGGAACTCTTGTGGTGCCTGACTAGAGGGTAGCGGTCCCCTCAATTTAAGTCCCATTGGGCTGAACTAGGACCAACCACGGAACACTGACCAAACCCCACCAGCAAACCAGCCCTGACAACTGAGACCATCCTCAGATCCAAAAGCTCTGCCTGGAGTAAGAGGACATCCTCCCACTTCAGACGGAAATCCATTGGAAATCAAAACATGTGGGTCCAAATGAATTTTGTGAAGACAGTGCTTTGAAAGCATAAACCAAACTTTCCATCCGAGGGACAGTCCCCAGCTCCAGGGACAATCCCAGTGTGACATCCTGTTGCAACTGAGGCTCCACCCCAGCTCTGGGCAGAGTTAGGACACCAAAGTCACACTTATGATCAAAGAATAGGTACCGTTTATGAAGCACACACAAGGTGTCAGTGGTCCCACTGGCCTCGTTACATATTATACTTTCTTCACCCAACTGAGTCCTCCTCGCACAACCTGTGATAGAGCTAACCTCATCTCCATTTTACAGATGAGAAAATAGAGAAGGGAGCTGCAGAGTCCCTCAGTGGAATGAAGATACTGTGTCTAGAAAACCAAGTAAACAGGTGTGTGTATGTATGTACGCTCAGTTGTGTCAGATTCTTTGTGACCCCATGGACTATAGCCCTCCAGGCTCCTCTGTCCATGAAATTTTCAGGCAAGAATACTGGAGTGGGCCATTTCCTACTTCAGGGGATTTTCCTGACACAGGGATCAAACCCACATCTCTTGCATCTCTTGCAATGGCAGGTGAATTCGTTATCACTGCGCCACCATATATGAAAGCCTATTTGCATCTGTGAGGCTGTCTGCCAAGTCAAACCCACAACCACAGTTAGTTGGCTGGGGAATGGTGGAGCCAGGACCCAATCCTGGGACTGTCTGAACTTGAGTCCAGGCTCCTCCTGCTCCTCAAGGCCAATGGAAGCCCAGAATACTCACTACAAATTGGTCTGCAACACAGCATGGCTAAAACATAGTTACCATTTGGCCAAGCCAGAGAATTGGAAACATATATTCAAACATAAACTTGTAACTGAATGTTCATACGTGTGTGCTAGCATGTGTGCGTGTGTGCACGCTCACTCAGTCCTGTCCAACTCTTTACAACCCCCTGAACTGCAGCCTTCCACACTCCTCTGTCCATGCGATTCTCCTGGCAAGAATACTGGAGCGGGTTGCAATTTCCTCCTCCAGGGGATCTTCCTGACCCAGGGCTCGAACCCACATCTGCTGTATTGGCAGGTGGATCCTTTACTACTGAGCCACCCAGGAGGCCCCCACGTGAATGTTCACAGCATTATTCATAAGAACCAAGAGAGCAGAAGGAACTCAAGTGCTCATCAACTGATGAAGGATACAGAAAATGGACTCTAGCCAGACAGTGAAATATGATTCAGCCATAAAAAGTAGTGAAGGACATGCCAGAACATGGATGAACCTTGAAAACATTATGCTCAGTGAAGGATGCCAGATAAAAGGCCACATACCGTATGATCCCATTTACATGAAGTGTCCAAAGTGAGCAAATTCAAAGGGACGGAAAGTAGATTAGTGGTTTCCAGGGGCTGGGGGAGGGGAAATGGGAAGTGACTGCTTGAAGGGTCCAGGACTCCCATTCAGGGTGATGAGAAATCCTGGGACAAGACAGTGAGGATGACTGCACAACCTTGTGGATATAGTAAAAGCCACACTGAATTGTATAAACTGTGAGTTTATGATATGTGAACATTTCAGTAAAACCATATACCACACACACAACATGATACCAGAAGCAAAGACAGCAAAAGTAAAAATCCTAAATGGAACTACGTAAAATTTAAAAACTTTTGTTCACTGAAGGACACCGTCAATAGATTGGAAAGGTAACCAGTGAAATGGGAGAAAACATTTGCAAATCATACGCTTCATAAGAGCTTAATATCCAGATATATTTTAAAAATGCCAACAACTGAACAACAACAAAAATTCCAATAACCCATTAAAGAATAGGCAAAGGACTCTGGACGGACATTTCTCCAAACATGATGTGCAAGTGGCAGACATGCACATGGGAAGCAGCTCAACGTCACTAACCATTAGGGAAAGGCAGTCAAATCTTAAGACTCTAGCTCGCACCCATCAGGATGGCTACTCTGAAAAAAAATAATAAAAAATTAAAAAACCAGAAAATAACAGTTGCTGGTGAGGATGTAGAGAAATTGGAAGCCTGGGCATTGCTGGTGGGATTGTAAAATGCTTCAAGTGTTATGGAAAATAGTATGGAAGTTCCTCAAAAAGTTAAAACCAGAATTCCCATGTGACCCAACAAGCCCACTTCTGGGTATCTATCAAGAATTGAAAACAGGGTCTTAAAGAGATATTTGCACATCCATGTTCATTGCAGTAATATACAAGAGCTAAGACACGGAAGCAACCAAAGTGTCCACTGACAGATGAAGAGATGAACAAAGTGTGGTCTGTGCACACAATGAAATATTCTTCAGCCTTTAACAGGAAGGAAATTGACATATGATAGAACATGGTGAACACTGAGGACACTATGTTAAGTGAAATGAGCCAGCGACAAAAAGACATATATTCTATGATTCTATTTACATGAAGTATCTAATGTTGTTAAATTCAGGGACTCTCCTGGTGGTCCAATGGCTAAGATTCTGTGCTACCAAAGCAGGGAGCCTGGGATGGATCCCTGCTCAGCAAACTTGACCTCACATGCCAAAACTAAGGGTTCGCTTGCTGCAACTAAAGATCCTGCATGACACAACTAAGACCCAGAGCAGCCAAATAAATAAATATTAAAAAAAAAGACTCCACGCTTCCACGGCAGAGGGTATAGGTTCGATCCCTGCCAGGGGAGCTAAGATCTCTCACACTGCGAGGCATAGCCACAAAGCAAAAAAATTAGGCTGTCAAATTCAGAAAGACAGAAAGAAGGGGTTGGAGGAGGAGGGAATAGAGAGTTAGTATTGAAGGGGAAAGAGTCTCAGATTTGTAGATGAAAAGTCCGGGAGATCTATTTTACAACAACATAAATATATTTAACAGTACCGAACATTCAAAAATGGTAAATTTTATGTTGTGGGGTTCTTTTTTTCCACACTAAAAAAAGAAAAGAAAAACAGCCCACTGGGGAAAAACAAACACAGCATCACTATTAATAACATTTCCTCTACCTGCCCAGGTGTGCTACAGAGTCACATCCTTCATTGATTCAGCAAGGTGCTCTCCCCACCACACTGCACTTCACTGACCTGGAACCAGGGACAAGGAAGAAAGGGACCAAGTCTCTATCCCCAGGGCTTAGCCAGCACCTATACACAGATGCTGGATAAGCAGGTACTGAACAAACTGTATATAGCAATCATGTAGGGAGGTTGGGTTGGTACAGGTACCCTTTTTTCACAGATGGGTCAATGGCAGCTTAACAAGACAAGATGAACACTGTCCAGAATCACAAAGCCAGCAAGCAGTAAAGGAAGATGTGGCCCTGAAATCCCAGACTCCTGCTACAGGACCCCTTCCATAATCTCACCTCCGTTCAAAGTAAACCTGGAATCCATTTCAACATGGAATTTACAAATAACAATTCTCACCTGATACTGCTGCTGCTGCTGCTGCTAAGTTGCTTCAGTCATGTCCGACTCTGTGCGACCGCATAGATGACAGCCCAGCAGGCTCCGCCGTCCCTGGGATTCTCCAGGCAAAAACACTGGAGCGGGTTACCATTCCCTTCTCCAATGCATGAAAGTGAAAGTGAAGTTGCTTAGTTGTGTCTGACTTGTCGAGACCCCATGGACTGCAGCCCACCAGGCTCTTCTGTCCATGGGATTTTCCAGGCAAGAGTACTGGAGTGGGGTGCCATCGCCTTCTCCCACCTGATACTAGTGGGCTTTAACTTGTTTGGATCATGGGCCTATTTGATAATGTAATTAAAGTCTGAGTCCTTTTCTTAAAGCAACACACATGTGAAACTTAGATAACAGTTTCCAGAGAGTTCCTGGACCCAGCTTCAGGTTCCAGTTAAGAACCCCCTTCTCCATCCTGCTATCTGGGTGACTTCATTTATGCTCAGGATTTAGAGATATCTCTATATATATTTTTTAAATTATAGTTGAGTTTTAGTCAATTCTAAAGGAAATCAGTCCTGAATATTCATTGGAAGGATGATACTGAAGCTGAAGCTCCAATACTTTGGCCACCTGATGCAAAGAACTAACTCATTGGAAAAGACCCTGATGCTGGAAAAGACTGAAGGCAGGAGAAGAAGGGGACGACAGAGGATGAGATGGTTGCATGGCATCACCAACTCAATGGACATGAGTTTGAGCAAGTCCAGAAGTTGGTGATGGACAGGGAAGCCTGGTATGCCTCAGTTCATAGGGTCGCAAAGAGTCGGACAAAACTGAGTGACTGAACTGATAGCTGATTTACAATGTTGTGTTAGCTTTAAGTGTACATCAAAGTGAATCAGTTATACATATATCCACTCTTCTTAGATTCTTTTCCCATTGCATTAGGCCATTACAGAGAACTGAGTAGAGTTCCATGTGCTATAGAGTAGGTCCTTATTTGTTATCTATGAGTGAGTGAAAGTCGCTCAGTTGTGTCCGACTCTTTGTGACTCCACGGACTATAGCCTGCCAGGCTCTTCTGTCCATGGAATCCTCAAGGGAAGAACACTGAAGTGGGTTGCTGTTTTCTTCTCCCAGGCATCTTCCCAACCCAGGGTTCGAACCCAGGTCTCCCACATTGCGGGCAGCTTCTTTACCATCTGAGCCACAAGGAAAGCCCTATTTATGATAGTATTTATATTTATATATGTAGTATGTATATGCCAATCCCAATTTTCCAATTTATTCCTACTCTCTTACCCCTGGTAACCATAAGTTTGTTTTCTACATCTGTTACTCTATTTCTGTTTTGTAGATACACTTGTTTGTACCCCCCCTTTTATTAGATTCCACATATAAATGATATCATCTGTATATTCTTGAGCATCAGAATCAACTAGAGATGCCCATCCTGTGGGAATCCGGTAGAGTGTCCAGGGCTGGACCAGAGATGTGCATTAGGCACACCAGAGGATTATGGGATTGAAAGCTCTCAGGCACACACAGGCCCATGACCTGCTACCTCCCAGATCTCTGAATGCAGGCCACGTGACCTCCCCCCTGCCCAATCAGATCCAGCCTCTCTGCCCTGCAGCCAATCAAACCTGGCCATTAGAGCATTCCACCACAAGCCAACAGAGACAACCTTGGGCTCAACATCTTTCCCACATAAGTGCCCTTCCACCTGGGTCCCCAGGCAGAAGGCTGGGCATCACCCTTGACTATCCCCATTTGCACCCACGTCTTGATCACCACCAAGGCTGGCTGATTCTGCCTCTCCTGTGCCCCTCCACTTCCCTGCCAGCACCCTGGCCCAAGCTCCCAGCTTCTGTTTCGTGATTCCTTCTGCTCTTTAGCCTCTGCTCAAATTACTTCCCAGTAAACCAGTGTGAACTCCTTAAGCTCCTGCTCTCCCCTCTAAGCCTTTGTGTGTGCTAGCTCCACATCTCTTAGTCAACTCCTACCCATCCTTTGATCTCAGCTTAGCTGTCACTTTCTCCCCTGACCAGCATAAACACCCAAGCTTTTGCCGATCACGGCATTTATTGTTTTATGTTTAAATGTATTTATTTTATTTGGAGGATAACTGCTTTACAATATTGTGTTGGCCTCTGCCACACATCAACATGAATCAGCCACAGGTATACATATGTCCCCTCCCTCTTGGACCTCGCTCCCACTTGCCACTCCATCCCACCCCTCGAGGCTGTCACAGAGCCCCGGTTTGAGTTCTTTGTGTCACACAGCGGATTTCCACGGGCTATCTAATTTTACATTTGATAAAGTATATGTGTCAATATTACTCTCTCAATTCATCCCCCCCTCTCCTTCCCCCTCTGAAATCACAGCATTTAAAACATTGAATCGTAACAGCCATGGGCATGCCTATACCCTACACCCCGACACCAGTGGTTTCCAACCCCGGAAAGTTTGCCTCCCAAGGAACACTTGGCACTGTCTAAAGAACTCACTGGTGGGATGCTCCTGGCATGTGGTGAACGGAAGCCAGAGATGCTGCTAAATAGCCTAAATGCACAGGACATCCTCACCACGAAGAGGAACCTGGCCCCAAATGTCAGCAGTGTCGAGGCTGACCATCCCTGCTCCAGACCAGACCACGCCGTAGAGGAAGGGGGTGTGTCCTGTACACCACGTGTCCCCAGCCACCAGCCCAGATGTGGGCATACAGGAGGAGCTCAATGTAGACTGAGTCAGCTGTAGTGAGGTGAATGAACCTAGAGTCTGTTATGCAGAGTGAAGTTAAGTCAGAAAGAGAAAAACAAATATCATATATGAACACATATATATGGAATCTAGAAAATGGTACTGATGAGGGCAGGGCAGAAATAGACATAAGCCGTAGAGAACGGACTTATGCACACAGTGGGGGAAGGAGAGGGTGGGACAAATTGAGAGAGTACATTGACTTACATACACTACCATGTGTAAAACAGACAGCTAGAAAGAAACTGCTGTAGAACTCAGGGAGCTCAGCCCGGTGCTCTGTGATGACCTAGGCGGCTGGGGCAAAAGGAGGGTGGTCCCAACGGGAGGGGATATATCTGTTCTTGCAGCTGAGTCATGTAGCTATACAACAAAAACTAGCACGATGTAAAGCAATTATCTCCAATGAAATTTTAAAAACAACACTGAACACATAATGAGTTTAGATGATCTAGAAGATATCCCAGGATTCCAGTTCTCTCTCAGTCTCTTTCCTTAAAGACACCCATTGGTCACTATGATAGGTTGAAAAATCCCTCCATCCAGGGCCCTGACCACCGGAAACCGTGAATGTCACTAAGTTGCTATGGCAAAGGGGCCTCTGTGGGTGTGATCAAATTAAAGATCTTCAGGTGGGAAGCTTACCCTGGATTATCCAAGTGGGTCCGAAAATGCAACCACAAGTAACCCAGTAAGAGGACGGCAGAGGGAGACTGATACAGAGGAAAAAGCGATGTGAAATAAAAGTGAGGCTGGAAGATGCTACAATGCTTGTCTTGAGAGGCAGAGGAGGGAGTCACCAGCCAGCAAACCACCAGAAGCTAGAAAAAGCAAGAAACGGATTTTCCCCCTAGAACCTCCAGAGGGAGGGTGTCCTGTGGACACTTTAGTTTCAGCCCAGGGAAACTGATTTTGGACTTCAGAACTATGAAAGAATAAATCTCTGTTGTTTTAAGCTAACACTACATCTGGCTGGGGGCTTCCCAGGTGACTCAGAAGGTAAAGAATCTGGCTGCCAATGCAGGAGACGTAGGTTCAATTTCTGGGTCAGAAAGATCCCCTGGAGGAGGAAAAGGCAACCCACTGTAGTATTCTTGCCTAGGAAATCCAGTGGACAGAGGAGCCTGGTGGGCCAAGGTCCATGGGCTCACAAAAGAGTTAGATATGACTGAGCGACTAAAACAACAACGATATCTCACTGGCTAGAGTTGAAAGAGGGACAAGAATAAAAATTCAAGCCCTTGTCCACCTCTCCAGCCTCCTGCCAACCCCTGTCTTCTCCCCCACTACCCACCAGACACAGTGGCTTTCCTTCCAAACACAACCCCGGGCCCTTAAACCTACTTTTCCTTCTTCAAGGAAGGTTTTGGTCAGAGCCTCCCATGACTGGCTGCCTCTCATCACTCAGTTCAGTTCAGTTGTTCAGTTGTGTCCAACTCTTTGCAACCCCATGGACTGCAGCAGGCCAGGCTTCCCTGTCCTTCACTATCTCTCAGAGTTTGCTCAACTCATGTCTATTGAGTCAGTGATGCCATCCAACCATCTCATCCTCTGCTGCCCCCTTCTCCTTTTACCCTCAACCTTTCCCAGCATCAGGGTCCTTTCCAATGAGTGGGCTCTTTGCATCAAGCAGCCAAAGTATTTGAGCTTCAGCATCAGTCCTTCCAATGAATGAATATTCAGGACTGATTTCCTTTAGGATTGAATGGTGTGATTTCCTTGCAGGGGGCTCTCAAGAATCTTCTCCAGCATCACAATTAAAAGCACAAGGCTGCTAGCCTCCCCAGTGACTTTCCCTTTCATCACCCTGTTTTCTTCCCAACTCTTCTCATACTAATTATCTTGTTAACATCTTTGTTCACCTGTTAGCCCCCTCCCCCCAAGACCACAGACTAGGAGGGCAGGACCTTGTCTGATCTGTCCTGGGTGTGTTGGGAGCCCGACGTCTGGCACACACCAGGTACTCAGTACATCCTGAATGAATGAACCTGAATAATAAATCTGCAGCACTGAGTGTGCCTGCCCAGCTACGGGGTCAGAACGCACCTGATCTTGGCTTTCTGAAACGCCAGCTCCTCCTCGTTGCCAAAGTCCAAGGACACATCCTCAGTATCATCCACCAGGGCCTGGGGACATCAATGACGAGTCACAGGCCCTTCCCAGCGGTGCACAGGCCCTCTGGCCACGACCCTCTCTGCGGGCGGGGGCCCTACCCTTCTCCACCCTCCCACCCACCTGGGGTCCAGCGCAGGCCCAAGCCCCGGCTCCTGCATCCCTCCTCCACCTCCTCCTCTTCATCCAGCTTCTCCTAGCCCTCCGGAAGGCTCCCAGCATCCTTGCCACCACCCTCCCATTTCCGGCATCCCCGCGGCCCTACCTGCTTCATCCTTCCCAGAGCCCACCTGGAGGCCACAACCCAGCCTCCGGCTGCACCTCTCGCTGCGGAAGGGCTGGGACGCCTGGCGGGCAGCGCCGGTGCGCGCGGGGGCGGGGGAGTTGTCGGGCCCAAGCCCCTGGTGCAGCCTCCACGCTGGTCTCCAGTGGGGGCGGGGCGCGCGGGCCCCAGAGCGCAGTCGCCGGCGGGGGAGGTGGGC